>CM053598.1:213612968-213643536 GCA_028646575.1 Pseudocheirus occidentalis
AGAGAGAGAGAGAGAGAGAGAGAGAGAGAGAGAGAGAGAGAGAGAGAGAGAGAGAGAGAGAGAGAGAGAGAGAGAGAGAGATGGGTGATTTCCCTTCAACTAGCCTTATTTAATGAGGTTTCACTATACATTCAAACATCCTTCATCTTGCTGAGCTGTGTAAGGTCATCACGATACAGGGCAAAGATTATCCCTGCACAACTTATTTGTTGTGTCTACTTGATCCTAGAATTGTTGCTGAGAAACATCCCCCAGCATGCACTTCATCACAGAGCCAAATTAATGCCTTTTTCTCCCCTTAGGTCATTCTATAATCCTCCTTACTATTCCAGGTTTGGGGAAGCCAAGGTCTGGAGACAGAACAAAATGTCATTTCAGAGGCTTGGGCTCTGAGAGAAGGTCAAGGAACAAATCTGACCCAGAACAAATTGTCCCAACTGCTCTTTCTCCCACTTCTAGACCCCCTACCCCAGGGACTTCTTGCTACTTTCTGCTTATCCTTCCAACACTCCAAACATGTCAACTAAGTATAACCTTCCCCAGAATAGAGAAAGTTACTCAGTTTTGTTAGTAGCACAGGGTTTAGAACTGGAAGGGACCCGGGGAGGGGGGTTAGGGGAGGGAGGGGAAATGATCAAAAAAGACCCCCGATCCAACTGTGAACGACTTAGTCATTCTCAGCAATTCAATGATCTAAGACAATTCTAAAGGACTCATGATGAGAAATGTCATCCTCCTCCAGAGAAAGAGCTGACGGGGTCTGAATGCAGATAAAGGCATACTTTTTATGCTGTATTTTTCTTCAGTGTTTTTTGGTCTGTGTTTTCTTTCACAATATGACTAACATGGAAGCTTGTTTTGCATGGTTGCACATGTATAATCTATATCAAATTGTTTGCCTTCTCAAAGGTGGTAGGGGCAAGGAATTGGGGAGAACTCCTAGAGGGCAGGAACTGTCTTTGGCCTGTCTTTATATCCCCAGTTGTCAAAAGAGAGAATTTGGAGCTCAAAATTTAAAGAAAACAAATATCAAAATTGTTTTTACATGTAATTGGAAAAATAAAATACTTTAAAATTTTTAAAAGACCACTGATCTATACACCTCGATTCTCATCTTTGTAAAGTTTATAGGAGAATGACCTCTGCATATGTCAAGGGTATCCTTGAAGAAAGTATGAGAAGAGAATCAGCAGAGAGCACATATTCAAAGTTACACAATTGGCTGAGAGGTGTAGAAGATGCAAGGTCCTGTTTGCATGTTTTGTTTGTGGATTACAAAATAGCATTTGACTAATTAGAGCAAAAAGTAGTCTTAACATACTCCTCTTCTAAGGTGACTCTCATGTATATATTAAGATCATACAAAATCCCTCAATGGATGCAAACATGGCGGCAACTTTGTTCAGTGATGAGCTGGTCATTTGTGTTATTGTTGTTACTGTTCCAGTCATGTCTGACTCTTCATTACCCCGTTTGGGATTTTCCTGGCAAAGATACTGGAGGGGTTTGCCATTTCCTTCTCCAACTCATTTTATAGATGAGGAAACTGAGGCAAATAGTGTTAAGTGACCTGCCCAGGGTCACACAGCCAGTCAGTATTTAAGACTGGATTTCAAGTCAAGAAGATGAGTCTTTAGACCTTGAGGCCTGGCACTCTATCCAGTGTGCCACCTAGCTACCCATTTGCATTAGATAACCACGTAATCTTTGCAGAGAAATTTCAAAATAGGCTTTACCCTAGAGAGGAACTATCCCATTAAATTCAACCACATTAGTTATAGCAATGGCAAGGCAACTAGAACTTTGCCCAAGGGTGCCAACATCTTTGGGTCAAGGACTTTCTCACCACAGTCAGACCCCTTGCTGTCTCCTCACCAGCTCATGTATTGTGGTCCTGGTGTGTCCAACTCCATTTCCTTACTCAGTCCTGGGCTACCAATCCCAGTATTCCATTTCCATGGAGTCCCTCCCTAACAGTCTCCTTTCCTGGCATTTTCCTTTCCTGGTACCTTACCCCAAACCTTCTGAGGTATTAAGGTATTGGGTATAACCCATGCTGTACATCAGACTTTCTTGAGGAGAGTAGCTCCTCTGACACCGCCACCACTCTTATCACTTCCCATCTAGACTGTTACAATTAGTTATTGGTTTGGCTCCCTGCCAAGAGTCTCTCCTGTCTCCAAACAGTACCCAACCGACTGCCAAAATGATTTTCCTAAGGCTTAGGTCTGACTATCTATCTTTTCACCCCATGTCCTACCCCCATTCAATAAACTCTAATGGTTCTCTCTCAATATCAAATATAAAATCTTTTGTTAGTCTTTGAGAGTCCTTTATGAACTGCTTCCCCCCTTCTCAACCTTTTCAGCCTTTTTACACTTTACATTCTTGCTCCCTCTCCATCACATACTCTGCCATCCAATGAGATTGGTCTCCACAAACAAGACAATCCATCTCCAGACTCTGTATTCATGCTGGCTGTTTCTCCAGGACTGGAGTTTTCTTCCTCCACATCTCTGCCTCCTGGATTCCTTAAAATCCCATATTCCACAGGAAGCCTTTTTCAATCCTCCTTAATTATAGTACCTTCCCTATGCTGATTCCTTCCCATTTACTATATCTATAGCTGGTTTGTACATAGTTTGCTTGCATGCTCTCTCCTTCATTAAACTGTAAACTCCTAGAGGGCAGGAACTATCTTTTGCCTATCTTTATATCTCAAGTTGGAGAAAGAAATGGCCAATTATTCCAATATCCCTGCCAAGAAAACCCTAAATGGGGTCATGAAGAGTTAGGCATGACTGAAATAAATGAGCAACAATGAAATATTGCCAGTGCTTAGCAACATGCCTGGCAAATACTAGGTGCCTAATAAGTGCTATTTGATTGACTGACTATTCTGAGACCACCCAGGGTACACTATACACCAACTGAATTAGATTGAGTTACAGGATTTCTTAGATACAGAAATCTGAATGGCATAGTCATATTTACCATTACACTGTTCTATTGAACAAGAAATACTATTAATTCTTTGAAGGGGAAGAGAGCCAACTACATAAGGAATCTGAGTTTTATCTACTTTGAATCTAATCCAATGATGGAGAAACATGTGGAGCACAGAGTGATAATTTCTTCATTAACAAAGGTCCTGATCAGTTCAAAACTTGCTTTTTTTTCAAGTATGGATTTATAGACCTAATTTTTTTTTTACCTCTGGCGCTAGTAAGCCATATTGCTTATCTTGGCTGTCTTTTTACTTTTTCCCAGCATCCCATCATGTTGTAGTAGCAAAAAACAATTGGACTAAAACCCCTAAAACCTAGATTCTTGTCACTTGTCTCTATCACAAACTAGGTGCAGGATTCTTAGTCACTTAACCTTGAAGGATCTCAGTTTCTTAAACTATGAAATATATTAGATGGTCTCTAAGGTGCCATAAAGGCGACATAAAATTCTATTCTTCTAGGCAAAATGGAATTCTATGCCAATTCTCACCATATTTGTGTGATCCTAGACAAATAATCACTTAACCCAAACCTGCTTCCGTGTTTCCTCATCTATGAAATGGGGATAATAATAGCATTTACTTGCTTTGAGGAGCAAATGAAATGTCATAGCATTTTGAAAATTGTATAGCAACATATAAATGCTGGCCATTGTAATTGTGACCTTTCATCAACTTTCTGGATAGTTCTTTTTATCTGAGTTAGGCGGTCATCCACTCCTTTTCCCCTCCAGTGAGAGTCTAGACATATTCTTGTTCTAGATTTATGTGGGATTACTTCCATACATTGACCATGTTATTTATGTTATGCATTTTTCATCTTTATTCTAAGAAATTGAAGGATCCTCAGGTACTATAATGAAAACAGAAGAAGACTGGGAGCCAAGAGATTGTCACTGGCTAATGTCTGTACTCAGTCAAGTCATTATTTTCTCTGAGTTTCAGTTTTTTTAAGCATCTCCAATTCCTAAGAAATTGCACCAAATAGTCCTTAACATCCCTTTCGTGTCTAACATTTAAATGGTCCTACAGTGTAAAACATTGTGTAAACTTAGTATTATTATTTAATACTATGTTATTTGCTTTAGAAATTTTCAAGAAAACTCAAAGAAAAAGAATTTTGTAATGTTTTTAATGTCGAGAGGTAACATTTTGCTTGTACTTCTAATAGTTATGGCTCTTGCTTCCCCCACCAAAATATCACACAATATTGGTATAAGTATTAATTTTAGTCTTTCTTCCAACTCACTCACGCTAAACACACCAAGGCAGCCTGGGTAAGTGCTAATGAGTTGAGCATTACAAGGCAACATCAGGAAATTCTGATTTCTAACTCTGTCATTGACTTATTTGTTCGGCAAGTTAAATCTGTCCATGTAGAAACTGTCAGTCAATATCTTAATTTCTTCCCCAATAAATAGGAAAAGGAAGTGAACACTAGGTCATCAGGACTAAGCAACAGCATCCCACAGCTAAGAATCAGAGTGGGAAGGATATATCCTGGTGTCCTAAGCTGTACAGAAACAGATTCTGAAGCTACTGTTAAAGAAAAATTCAACCTCAAATATCAATTCATTTTTTCTTAAATCTAGTAATCCAGGAAATGTCAAAAAACATATTAGACAGACTGATGATGACAGTAACATTATTGAGGTTGCAGAGTTTGTGATGTCTCAAAAGAAACTCAGGTAGCTGCAATAATATAAGAAATACAAATTTCTTTATTATATCATTGAGAAAAAGTTCTCTTGATGTATTTTCACAAATTTCTTTTGAGAATATTTGTATAATACACCCATAGCATCAATGATTGATTTCCACACAAGTTAAGTAAGCATAAAGAATCAGGCCAAAGGCATTGTTTTAAACTTCAAAGGGTTAATAGCTGCTCAGTGTCCCATCTGGCCCCCTATATAATTCCTGTAAGAGGTAAATTGGGAATTGAAGACAGCTAATTAAAATGAGGGAACTACTTAGCATCAAGTAGGAAATCTTCATCAAATATTCTCATTTGGGTTTCTACTCTTTAATGGCTTTTCAAACCACTGATATGCCCATAGAATGGGGAACCTGGACTTTACTTAATGTAGGAAGTATTTAGATTAGGGAGTATCAATGACCTGCTTGTATTATTTCAAAATGTTAAGCATTTATGATTTTATTGATATGGACTCCCCCCTTTGACATGGATCAAAAACCTCTTGCTGGCCCTTTGAGAGCTGTTGTAGCTAAGGCAGTCTCCACAAGCTCTAACTAGCTACTTGGCACCATGGAGAGAATACTGGGCCTGGGATCGGGAAGCCTAGAGATTCATCTTCCTGAGTTCAAATCTGGCCTCAAATACTTACCAGCTGTGTGACTCTGTGCAAGTTAACTCTGGTGCCTCGGTTTTCTTATCTGTAAAATTAACTGGAGAAGGAAATGGCAAGCCACCCCAGTACCTCTGCTAAGAAAATCCCATTTAGGGTCACGAAGATCTGGACACAGCTGAAAACACACACAATTCATGTCTGTGACCATCCTGGAAGTCTTTGCAGCTTGGTAGAGCTTGCTGGGGTTTGTAGTTAGCTGCCATAGCCTTAAAAGATAGGGTTCACCTCAACACAACAAAAAGGTGGGGCTTTTATGGTAGAGGATACACATAATATATACCAAATTTGGGATTAGTGGGTTCAGCTAAGCTGTACAGCTCAGTGCTTCATCAGAATAACACTCAATCACTACTTCTATGCTTTTGCTCATGCATGACCTTCCTTCTGCCTGAAATCCTCTTCTCCACTCCTAGAATGGGATCCCCCATCTGTACTTGTGGAAATCCTAATTGTCTTATTGAACCAGCTCAAATGACACTGCTTCCAAGAAGCTTTCCACGATCCCCTTAACTTGATCTGAACACCTTATGTCCCTCTTATGCAGGGGATTATTTATGTAGTGGATCATTATTTATTTATTTATTTTATTTATTTATTATTTATTCAGGGGATCATTATTCAGTGTTGTAGGCCTCAAATGTGGGAGGCACCTTGAGAGCAGGGACTGTATCCCAGTCATTTTTATATGTCCTTAGAGCCTAGCACAGTGCTTTGCGTATTGTAACTGAATTTATTGTCTTTTCCCTAAAATCTTCCCCTCTTCCCTGCCTCCCCCAATATTGTTGATACCGTTGGTGTCCTCTCAGTCACACAGACTTGAAACCTTGGTGCCATTGGAGACTTCTCAATCTCACTCACTCCCCATCTTCGAGCACTTGCCAAGTCCTGTGGATTGTGTCTTGATAACATCTCTGATTACTTATCACCTCTGACCCTGCCACCATGCAGGTGTAAGCCCTTGTCACCTTGTGCTCGGTCTGTTGCAATGTTCTCCTTTCTGCTGTCACACGCATCTTCCTGAAGCACAGGTCACCACCCTATTCAATAAACTCCAGTGGCTCCCTATCATCTCCACAATCAAATTTTATCATTTTAAAGAATACCTCACTAAAGTCTAGATTAACTATTATTGATAGTGTCTCTATGGCTTATCAATTTCGTAACCATATTAAGGAAGCCTGGAAAGGCTAATTCTTGATGAGACCATGCTGGCACTCTACAATTGCTGTTTGCTTTTCTAGAGATTCACGTACGCTTTTGTAATTCTTTACAGAACTTTCCCAAGAACTGAAGTGGCCCATAGTTTACAGACTCTTTTCCCTTTAGAAAAATTGGGACAGCATTTGCCTTTCTCTGTTCCTTTTGTGTCTCTCCTCTTTCCACAAGCTATAAAATATCACTCACAGTAGTCAGGCAATACTGTCCAGCGGTTCTGTGAGTACCTAAGGAGACAGTTCATTTGGACCCAGTGACTTGAATTCACAAAGATACTGATTATCATTTACCAGAATGTTCCACCAAGGCCGTAATTCTAGGTTTGTAGTTTTTAGTGAAGACACAGATAAATTTAAACAAATCAACATATTGAGACACGAATTGATTTATCTTATAATTTTTGTTGTAACTATTTTTACTTTACTTTATAGATTTTGTTTCAATTTTGTGTAAAAGGAGAAACTATCTCCCCACAAAGAAAAAGGAGAAACTTTCTATCTCCCCACAAAGTCTTTTCCATAAAATGTATAATTATGACACTATATTTCTGTACTGGATACATACTTGGATACGTATTGCATTGCTCACAATACAGAAATTTATTTTAACTAATAACTAAACAAATTTAAAAGGATGATTTAATGGTTCCTCCAGCACTAACTAAAAACTGTTTCAACAAACACCATCTTTCCTAATTCACAACAACTTTGTCCTAGGTTTTCCTTCTGTTTGCTAAGCATTTTTCACTTAAAGACTCAATTAGAGTGGAAAGGATAAAACAATCATTCAATTCAAAAATTAATTTGGAGATCAAGCAACTGACTCAGGCCTATGCCAGGATCTCAAAGCTATTCAGTCTTTGTCACATGATCCCAAGAAAAGGAATAACAACAGTTTAGCTGCCTTAATCCTCCTTAATGTGAGTGCAAAGAAACTCACGTGCTCCTGAGAACATTCTCAGAGTACAAGGAGCCCATTTGGGGAGGACACCAGCTAAAGTCCTTCTTGCCTTTCACTTCATAGTGAATGAACTCTAAACTGTATGTTCAGGAAGGGGTGATTGACAACAGTATAAATCTACTGCCTTACTATTTATTAAAAACAATGTTTTTTGTTTTGCATTTTTTTCAATTATTTTTTCAGTTTTTTCTTTTAATTTTGGCATATATTTTGTTAATTTTGGGCCTTGCTACTTGGGGAGGTGAAGAGAAGACAGAGTCATGGAATTCTCGTGCTAAATAAGTCGAGGGTAGCATGGTTGAAGCCCACTCTAATATAAAGACAAGCTAGCAAGTGCTCATTCCCAATTCCAGCCTTCTCCTCTGTCCCTTTTATTAATACACTCCAAATTCACTGGAAATTTTTTAACTAAAAATAGGGGACAAATTTCCAGAAAGTAAATGACTTCTTTATATTAACTGGACTTTCTTGGGAAGTCTTAAAATTCTCTCTTTGACTTTGGAAGAATACAAAGAAAATCTAAAAAAAATAAATAGATAAGTGCTGACAGATTTCTTCATGTTCTAGTGGAAAGAGCATTGGACTCTCAGAGCACTGAAGGCTTCACTGAAGGCCTCCGCTTCCTCCCAAGAGTGTGCTGGAACCATCCTAAATGCTCAGCTTAAGCATTTACACCTCTGAAACCAGCAAATGCTAAATATCAGTTTGCTTTACTGTTTTGCTGACTATCTAGACTTACAGTGATGGAGAGAACTTTTTTTTTCAGAAAATTGGTTTTTAAATATTTACCAGTAAATCACTGTTGATACCTTGAGTTTGCTTTGGATTTACCTCTCTGTGTATAGACTGTATCCTCTAGTAGGATGGAAGCTCCTTGAGGGCAGGGACTGTCTCAGAGTTGCTCTGTGTTCTTGGAGCTTAGTACCCACACAGTAAGTGTTTATTAGACGTTTGTTAAAATTGCTGAATCTGTGAAATGAGGAGGTAAATGATCTCTTCTAGCTCTAAAAATTCCTTACTTTTCTTCCAAGTCTAATAGCTGAAAAGGCTGTTGTTGGGTTTTTTAAATTTTTGTAAGCAAATCTTAATCATCAAAGGGCAAGCACTGTTGTCACCAGCCATTTATTGTTCCAGACAAAATTGCAAACAAGCCAGGTGAAATTTGTCTTTGGAGTCTGAAGCTTATTCCCATGGCCTTTCCCCAATTTGGTACCGTCTTTTCCTTCTTTCACCTCCCTCCATCAAGGGCACGATGTCTTAATGAACAAGCACTAAAAAGTAACACTGAACACACTAAAAATACTAGACAACTTATTCTCAAGAAAAGTCCCAAAAACTTACATATATTGAGGGACAAATAACTGATGTCTCCCCTCCCAGAAGCATTTATATTTTAGTGGATGTAAAGCCTTAGTTCAAAACAATGAAATGCTTATTGTAGAATTTCAGAGATAGGTTATTTTAATGGGGAGGTATTTTTCTGGGTGGAAAAAAATGAATTTGAAATCATACCAAACTGGCAACTGTGGTCTTGTTTTTCCTACTCTGTTTTATTACTCTAAATATAGGATAATTAAGGAATAGAATTAACAGGGAATATTCAGGAATTTCACCACTAAATAAAAGGGGGCTAAGAATAATGAAAAATATTCCAAAAACATGGAATATAATCATAGAATCTAGCATTAGAATTGACTGAGAGATCACCTTGTCTAATCCCCAATCTAATGCAGTAATCTGACCCCTGTGTCTTGCGGGAGCTTACTATGCAACTTCTATTAGAGGTGACAGAACTGGTCATAAGCATTGGCCTCTTGCTGAAGAGCATATGCTTACACTTTGGAATGAAGTAACAATGCTTTATTGTTCTCTTTGACTTGGGGGGCTATGTTAAAAATAGAGGGACATTGAGGCAGAAAATGCTGTTCCTATGCTATGCTCTAAGAAGAATAGGGAGAAATGACTTCCATTCTGTTTGGGTCCTGCTTGGTTTGAAACAAAGCTCTTTCTTGACTTCAGTGTGGAGGAGATTTCTCTCCTTTTCTTGCCCCCACCACAATAGCCAATATGAATACATGGCAGTGAGTATATACGTTTACTTGAGCAATACTGAAGTTAGGCCTTAAGTCTCTGGATTCCCCTTCTTTTGCGTGTATGTTTCTTTTCTTTTAATTTTTTGTTTTTCAATTCATAACCATTTATTTTCTATCCCTTCCCCATTCTTAATTTAAAAGAAAAATAAAACCTTCATCACAAATATGCAGAGTCAAGCAAAACAAATTTCCACATGATTCACATTTAAAAAATATACATGTCTCATTCTTGTATCTGTCACATCTGTGACAAGATACAGGTCACGATCACCCGGCACTATCTCTTCTAAGCCTATACACCCCCAAAATCAAAGAAAGATCAAAAGTATATGTACACAGGTGTGCGCACATGCATGCGCACGCGCACACACACACACACACACAGAGTTAATTTCTTATAGCCCAAGTCAATAAAAAGAAGTCATGAGAGAGAAATATTTCCAGTCTTGTCTCTTACCTTGTGAATTAAAATTAAAGGTAAAGGGACCTGGAGCTCCTAAGTCAGGGGCTGGTTGCCCAGCAAGAGATGGTCTACATCACAAATTCTCAAGTGATAAGAAGACTAATTCCAGGTGCTGCATGTGGAAGGACTAAGGACAACCAAGCCCCTTCCTGGTTACTCAGGACATTTGGGCTTGTGAATTGCTCAAAAAAAATAAGTGAGATATGAACATGAAGCATCTGTTGATCAGCCCAGCAAAGTTTTTAATTACTGAGCAAATGTAATAGATATAATGGGTCATTATTTTATGTTTTTAATTTTTGTCAATAATTTTGAGTCTTTTGTGTATTAAGCATTTGTGCGTGTGTGTTTGTTCAGTTGCTTCAGTTGTATCTGACTGTGACCTTGCTTGGGTTTTCTTGGCAAAGATGCTGGAGCAATCAGCTGTTTCCTTCATTTCACAGATGAGGAACTGAGGCAAACAGAGTTAAGTGACTTGGGTCACACAGCTAGTAAGTATCTGATGCCAGATTTGAATTCCAAAAGATAAATCTTCTGTGTTCCAAGTCCGGTGTTCTAACCACTGTGCTACCAAACCTGCCTGCCTTTTGTGGAGGAGGAAATAAAGAGCAGTTTTATACCTGATATTGGTTTTGTACTTTGAGTGCCATTTTAAGAAATGACTCTAATTTTGGACACCATGGTGACAGACCACACACACACACATGCGTGCACGTGCATTTCGTTGTAGAGATTTTTTTCACAGAGTCTTGGACAAGAGATATAATGAGCCATAGACCATATGACAAAAACTTAATTCCCCTCTTTAGTGTCAAGCCACCTGCAAGATGAATTCAAGTTTGTTCGAGCCCAGACAAGCAGCTCCACTTTTAGGAGGAAACCCTCTCATCTATGGACAATAAATTTATGAACAGGTTTAATTATGGAAAAAAAAAATTTTTTTGTATTGAACCAGAATATTGTACCCTGTGACTTTCACCCACTGGTCCAAGGTATTATCCAAGGAGAGGATACAAGGATGATAAACTCACCTGCTATTTTTGGCTTCCCAGAGGAAACCATGTCCTAAAGGGAACTGACAGAAACTGGTTAGCTACCACACTGTCCCATGTTATCACCAGACAAGAAAGATGTAAGGAAGAGTGACCTGCCTCCCATCTCTTTTTGTAGCAGTTGCATTTTTTGTCCTAATTATGTTTATGTGCCAAATTCTCAGAGTCAGGTAGGTGGTTCGGTGGATGGAATGCTGGGCCTGGAGTCAGGAAGACCTGAGTTCAAACCCTGCTTCAGATACTTATGTGTGACCTTGGACAAGTCATTTGACCTCTGCTTCTTTTCTTCATCTGTAAAATCAGCTGAAGAAGGAAATGGGAAGCTGCTCCAGTGTCTTTGCCAAGAAAACCTCAAATAGGGTCACAATAAGTCAGACATGATTAATTAACTAAACAATCCAAGACTTGGTTATCATCACCAAAACAAAGCGAAGAGTTGAGGTTCTTATTCAGTTGCCAGTGTATGGGCTCGTAATGCAAAGCCCAGTGAATTTCAAATGATGAACTAGAAATGATGAGGAACCAAAATGCCATTCTGTTTGGGTCCAGATCTGGTAGCAAGAACTTTGGGCAGAGCCCATGTTTATAAACTCTTCTTGTATCCCCAGTCCTGAAAGTTGGAAATTTCCGTTCCCTTCTAATTTTATTTTTGATAGTGTGAACTCTGAAATTGAGATCATTAATTCATTTGGAAGTTACTGTGATATATGACACAAGACCCTTATGGAACCTCTTTTTCACAGGATTGCTATTTAATTTCTCAAGCAATTCCTGTCAAATTGAGAGAGTCTCTTTTCCAGTGCTTGATACTGTTGATTTTATCAAAACCTTGACTCCTGAATATGTCGTGTAGCTGTTAATTATCTACTCTGTCATGCCGATCTACTTGTCATTTTTGTGTCCAAACGAGTTTGGTTTTATAATTGCTCATTTGTAGCATTTTGTGATTTAAAAATTTCAAGTCCCTTTCTTTCCTGCTTTTCCCATATTTATCTTGATATTCTTGACAGTTTATTCCATAATGTGTTATTATTTTGTTTAAGTCTATCTGACAGATTCTCAGACTCTGTACTAAATACACCCAGTAATTTGGGTACAACATTTTTACTATGTTGGTATTGTACATAATGAATATTAAATATGTACCTTCAATTATTTGGCCTTTTTTGTTACTGTGAAAATTATTTTGTAGTTATATTGTATTTAGTCTTGTTTGTATCTCATTAAATCACATATATTTTGTTGTTATTTTAAACAGAATTTGTCATTTTATTTTTTCCTTGTTAGTAATACATAGAAATACTAATAACCTAATGTATCTTTTCTCACTAAGGGGCTCTAGCTCTAGGCTCACTTTGACCAGGTTCAGTCCTGTAAAGAGAAGGGTCAGGCTTTTTTCAAATTGCCTTTGACTAATTATACCCCTACTCCAGAGTGTAATGGTAGTCAATCACTTAAGTAAAGTTTAAGTTGGCTCATGCCTTGGGTCTCCCTAAATAGGATTACTATATCTGTTCTAGAAAAGTACTCAGTGTGCAAACTAACAGATATTAGGTATGGGACAACTATGTTTTCCCTACCAAAAAAAATGTTTAAAATGCTCACATCAACAACTCAGAAGTGCTCATGGACAGGTATTTAAAACATGATACCATAATCAATTATTCTGATTATCTTCTCCAACAAGATTAATACTTAAAACATTTAAATCTCCAACACTTTGTGGGAGTATTGAACAGACATTTCCAGCTCTGTGCTGTCCAAAAAACTCACTCAAGAGTCTTATCTTTTGCAAGCCAGTGAATGTCTCATCCTCCCGCCTGTTACCATCTCCTTTGAATATTCTAATAGCTGTGAGGAACACAAGTGGCTAGGAGACCACAAACTCATGAAATCTCAAGGCAGTCATTGGGCTCAAAAAACCCATCTCTCAGAATGATGGTTTGGTTGCCTGTGCTTGTTATGGGAATCTGAAGATCTTCCCTGCCCCTAGGCTCTTTAATAGGCTTAAGTGGCTCTGAGAACCTCCCCTGATTTGAAAGTATACTCTGCCATCTAATAGGCTGAATGTGGCCACATGGGGCCTGTGGCAGGAGGCTTGTTCTTCAGGAAAGCCCGCACCTTTTTATTTTGTGATTGGGCAGTGGGTCAAGAGGGCTGTGACATTCTCTGATCCAGGATATATATCCTGATGTGAGGTTTTGCTTTGGGGCCCACTTTGGAAAGAGTTGTGTGCTTTGGACAGATGAGACTCTGGGAAGTCGTTGAGCCTGCCGACTTTGAAAAACCCAGATGCTGGTAATTTCCTCTCTGGTAACTGAATAGGTATGGATGTGACAGTCAGATGGTTGGAAGTCCATCTGCTGATCTGTTTCTTTGTCTGCTTGTAACTTCTGTTTGCATTCTCTGAAGTTCAGGGTGCTGACTTTTTCCCCTGAACTAGGTAAATGATACATGTTTGATTGATTAAAGCAAGATTGTTAACCCCTTTTGAGGTGCTTTCCTTTAGAAAAGCAGATCTCAGAACCTGTGCTACCAGCCACCCTGGGTATGCCAGGGTGCTTGATGACACAGTGCTCCAGGAAGGAAGTGCAAACAGAAGAGGCTGCAAACACCTTGAGAGCCAATCTCAGGCTCATTGAGACCAGCACCTGTGCTAGATGCCATGTGTGAGCAGCTCCCATAGTTACTAAAGCTGGGGGGTGGGTGTAGATAGAGAAGAAATTCCCTCTTTCCACCTCATAAGAAGTCTAAGGGGAAAATGCTAGAGTCCCACATCATATGTTCAAGAAAGGAAGAAGAGTGGAAGCAAAAACTGTTTCTCCCTTTAAAGACTATGAACTAGGTAGCTCTTGCTGTTTAAAGGTCAGTCTTGTTTGATGTAACACCTCCTTCCTTCCCCTTCCACCCCCCCATCATTTGGCAAGGTGAGG
The DNA here is from genome assembly GCA_028646575.1 of Pseudocheirus occidentalis. Taxonomy (NCBI): domain Eukaryota; kingdom Metazoa; phylum Chordata; class Mammalia; order Diprotodontia; family Pseudocheiridae; genus Pseudocheirus; species Pseudocheirus occidentalis. The sequence goes on from CM053598.1 coordinate 213,627,064, forward strand.
AGTCGTGGGAGCCAAGCAAAAATCTCTGCCTGTACATGCCCTACGTCAAAAGACCAAAACACATGTCTCAGTGGAAGGGGCCAGGACACAAACTCAGTCCGATGTGGAAAGTGACCCAGCCAGAACACATATTGCCAAAAGTGGCCAGGGTGCAGGCCTATGTCCAAGCATGCTCCATGGGAAAGCCTCAGTTACGTAATAATTTTAGGGAAATCTGCATAGATGTCACAGTTGAAGTATGGCAGGTGGAAGGAACATACAGACAATAGAGGTGGATGATATAGATAAAGATCAGAAGAGGAGTAAGATGAGAACCTTGGGTTAGTAAGAAAAAGATCTGATCCATAACCACAATAAAAAAGAATTCAGAGAATCAGGAGCATGTGGTACTTCAGACGTCAAGGTGAGGAAGAGCGTCAAATTGCGCTAAATACCACCTAGAAGCCAAAGAGGACAAAGTCTAAGAACTTCATGGTTATTTCTAAGAAAATAATTTATATGAGCTTGTAGATAAGAGGCAGATTGCAAGGGATTGAGAAAAACGGGAAGACAAGGAAGTGAAGAACTCAGAGATGGCCTATGTTTTCAACAAGGTTGGAGGTGAAAGATGGGAAACAGGACACGGACTGAATGCACTACTTACTAGCTTTAAGAGAAGATTTTTTAGGACTGGGAGACCTCAGCATATTTAGAAGGAAATAGGTGGAACAAGCAACAAAATCATTACAATGAAAACCACTCTGGAGTGGAGTATATATTGTTGTGATGACTCCTTTAATTTCTGAAATTAAGAAACATTCTGGGAGCTGAAAGATTTCATAAGTAAATGAGTACTTTTTGATGTAGAGAAGTTCTAAAACTTAACTTTATTAAAGAAAAAAGTCCTTCACTGCACATTCATTCTAGAAGGCAGAAATAAACAACAAGAAAATACGTGTCCTTTTCCCAACATAAACACACATACAGTTTTATCTAGTCAAGTGGCAGCACTGGCCTGGTGCCAAATATTCAGCCCACAGATTCAGGCTAGGATGATTAAGAAGCCACCAAAGTAATTAACAATTTGAGGTGGGGGGGGGAGGTGGTAAGGAAAAACAGAGGACTGAATCCTGGTGCTAAACACAGCGAAATTCAGAGCAATACTCTGGAATGGTGATCCCAAGGAAGAGTCAGTTAGAGTTTTTCAAATTTTCTGCTTTCTGTTTTCAATTAAAATAATTCTCATCACCCTGAAAAACAAGGCTTACTTGATGACTTCTACTGGACTTTGTACATTTCTCATTTCTTTAGTGCAGAAAATACCTGCGATCCAACTTTTTTAACTTGTGAAATTTCACTCCATTTCCTGAATAATCTGGGTCAACAGAGAACTATTAGATCAAGGAAAGTGATACAGTTTTAGGAATATTGATTTAAGAATCAGGTTACATGATTTAGGCTCACCTCTGCCAGTGACCAGCTGTGAGATCTTGGGCAAATCACTTAAATTCTCCTGGCCTCAATTATCAGCCTCTAGAAAATGAAGGTTTTGGCCAAGATGAACCAAACTTTATACTTCCAAGTCTGATACTGACATAGACCAAAAGCAGGCTAAAAAATAAAGGATTCCTGTTTTTAAGACCAGTCACCTGATTCACTTTTAAGTGTGGATACGCCGAATTCAGCACCAGATCTGTCCCAGGTCCCATTCCAGGGAGAAGCCCAATCTGCGTTTCTAGCCTCAGCCACAAGGGGGCTGCATTTCCAAAAACAGCATTATGGAAGGCACCCAATAAGAGAGGCCCAAGGAAATGGGGAAGCATTTGACAAATGGGTATTAAATACCCATCCACAGCAGCAACAGACATCAGAAGGAAAGGAATCACAATGTGGAGCTGAAGGAACCATAAGCATGGCAGAGAGATTAGTCTAAGTCATAGTGATAGTGAGCACCTTTAAGATTTGCAAAATGCTTTACAATAACCCTGGGAGTTGGGTGCCAGTAGTAGCGCCATTTTACAGAGAGAGAAACTGAGGCTAAGTGACTGGAACTTGGTCACACGACTACGCAACTATGTGAGGCTGGGTTTGACCGGGTCTTCATAAGTCTAGATCCAGAGTTCTATCTACTGAGCCGTCTGGCCCTGTGGTAGAACTAGCCTACAGGCTATACAAGCAGTCATAGAGCCAGCTGCTTCCCTCCTGCCTGGTGCCAGTTATTAATTGGTACGAATTAACTACATTTTTGCTAGTACATCAAAAACAACTCATCAACAATGGGTCAGATCGCTCCAGACATTAGTTTGTGTTTTCCCACTGTCCTGTAGGGGAATCCAGGGAAGGAGGAAACCTGAACCAACTAAAAAAAGGGGGAGATAAGATAAGGGACTGACAGATAGATGATTGGCGCAAATGGTCCATGATAAAGCGGGGAAGGCAGAAAACTTGGGTTCAAATCCAGCCTATTTAACAGTAAAACCACTTGACATCTAGTTCCAGTACTCAGTTTCTTTATCTGTAAAATGGGAACCATGATACAAACCTATAGGGCTTCCCTTACAAGTTTTTTGAAGAGTCAAGTGAAATAATGTATGTGAAATACTTCAAAAACTTTAAAATGCCATATAAATGCCATGTATTACATCCACATACCCAGAGATGAAGGCAGAGGGACGGGAAACAAGAAGATTTCCAGTCTTCAGGTTGATCTTTGTCATGAAGAATGAGAAGGCACGGGAAGGTTTTCATCTGTATCATTTGGAACATGTGACTTGAGGTTGGGCCTTGGTTATAACAAATTAGCAGCGTTTTTGTGTAATAATGTTTGTGGGGGCAGCTTTATGTGGGGACTCCTTTCCAAAATAAGATAGTGACGCCTTTCTTTCTGACATTCAGAGTGAGTAATCAATTACATGGTTCAGGCTTCCAGTTCCCCATGCATCCCATCCTGTATGATGGGATGTCTTCCAAGGTGCTTTTGGCATATGCACCAAATCAACCCCCAAATCTGGCTCAGTTATCACTAGAGTAACGGATCAGACAACTATTCGCTTAGTGACTTGAGAGGTATTTTCCCATCTTGTTGATAATTCCCTAAAGTAACTTTGATATTTCAGAGTTTTTGGTGACTGGAGATATTTTAAGACCAAAGCCCACTGTACTCAGGGTTCATTTCCAGTATTTCTCTGACACATCAACTGATTGTTGAGAAACAATGGAGACAATCCTCTAAACATTGAACCTCTCAAATAAAATGGAAAGATTCAGGCAGAAGAATGAACTGGAAAACAAAAAAGAGTAAGAACCTCCAGGGGAAGGTGGCAGATGGTCTACCAGGTGGACTTTGACAGTCCACAGAACTGGCCAAACTGACTGGTGGACCAGGCAATTTTTAGCAACCCCGACAATGTGAGCCAAAGTGCACCAGCCACATGGAATGTTGCCAGTCCTCCTAGCTGCTAGTGACATTTCAACCAGAGAAATGGGACAGGAAGGGATAGAGGGATAGGTGAGGTGGCAGGATCGGTGTGAGGGAACTGCAGGGATGTGAGGAGAGAAGTACTCACAGTGCAGTTATTAGCAGGTCATAACATGTCTAAGCAGGTAAATCAGTAAGGTGGCCTAACCTTTGGCCTGGGGAAACACAATAACACTTTCCTCTGAGATTTATTTTAGCTAAATAATTAATTAAATCTAGTGGCATAAAGCTAATCAAGTGCCATTCACCAGACTGCAGAAACTGGAAAGTCCTTTGATTTTCTTTCCTTCCCTTCTTAAATACCCCAAACCCCAGGCACACTGCAATTCACATCTCTAATTAAAGAGGACCATAAGTATTTCAATAACCTAGTACAATCCATCATGTTCCTGACCTAATAAAAGAAAGCAGGCTTCTAACAGCACTTTACCTTTTACATCCATCTGTGTGGTTCCCCTTCAGGACAAAAGACAATTATACCTCTCTGCTGACTGAACTGTCCTTTAGCATAGCTGCTGCTAAACTGCACGGAAGGTATTTCTAATCTCATGACGGCTACTGAAAAGGGTTGAAGGACACAAATTAAGTCTCAGAGCAGTACAGCTGAGAAAGAATGGAAGGTCAGTCAGTTGACTCTTCCCACAATTCCCTGAACAATGCAATTATTCATGAAGGAAATTTCAAATTATTTTCATTAGACTTCTGTTTTACCAATCTAACCAAAGTGATTAATTAGGGATTAAAATATTTACTTTGCACATGCTGGCCTGGCACAGCACTGGAATATTTAAGCATTGTGCTAAAAGGGTCAGCTGTTTCCAGGGTTGTTGGGACTTTGTTTCCTATTTTCTGTGGAAAAAGGCCATTGACATTCATGTATAGAACATCCCTTTGGTCTCAATGGGGACAAAGCTTGAGAAGGTAACTGAAGGGGTTCCATAGATCCCACCTTTTGCCCTCACATTTCTTCATTGTTAGAACCACTTTGTGTCAACAGGCAAAGTTCTGTTGCATTTGATGTCTTATGACAGAATTTTCAATACATCTAATACAAAAGTGCCTAGAACACGACCATATAGATAATGTATAAGTACTATAGGGATGGTACAGCTTGCCTAAACATGCTAAGGTTAGGGGGAGAGTGAATAACATGAAGCTGGGAATGCTTCATAGAAAAGACAAGTTTCAGTAACTACTTTCTGTAGGAGGGAAGGGTCATATATTTGTGGAGAGTGGTGAGGAAAGTCATTTTAATTAAATAGAGGTGGTGCTGGTAAAAGTTACATGAAGTTCATCTTAAGAACTCCACCAAGGGATCAATATTTTTTAACTCTATATTATGCTTAATAAATTACTCAGCTTTTAGAAAGAATGATTTAGTTCAATTACTTCTGTCACTTGTAGTGGGGAAAACTTGGGGTACTTTCTGGCTGAGCTTAGAAGACTTAGAAACTGGGAACAATGGCTAAACTTTCTTTGACTTAGAGCAAAGTGTCATTCACACCTCCCACAACTGCTCTCCTGAAGCTTTCAGAGGTATCAGCTTTTGCTGCTGGAGGGAGAACATGCCCTGGAAACAGAAACAGGGACTTGTGAGTAATTAAACAGTTTGGGAAAGTCATACAAATAAAATTGGTAATTGAAAACATGTAAGTAGATGAGTTCCTGGAGGGACAACGTGTAGAACTGAATACAAGAAAGGCTTAATCTTGAGGGATATGCACATTTAATGAGGTTGAGGGGAAATTGGTGAGATATGAGATGAACCAGCATAATATGGTATCTTTCAAGAATGTCAAGAGGAGGAAAAGGCTTATCAACAGCCTTCAAAACAATAAATAGAACAACAGAGGAGAAGCCATTGGAATTGAGCAAAAGGAAGTGATTGATTTCCTCAGCGACCCAGTTTCAGTTTGGAATGGAGAGGTCAGGAGTCAGATTGCAAAGAGGGTGGCTAGTAAGTAAAGACAGCCATATTCAGGGGCATATCCCAGCATTTTGTCTGTCAATAGAAAAGAAATAACAGAAAACCTAGAGGGGTCCCAGGGTCAATGAGGAATACCTGATCGTGCTATAAAGCAGATGGAAGCAGATAATGTGAAAGAAACACCTTTCATCTTGGAATGGCAATGCAGGCTGTTGTAAGAAAAAAAGAGAGATGCCAGAGATCTCGCCTCTAGCTTTGTATCTGCAGTTAAATAGCTGTGTGGTATTAGATACGTCTGAACCTCTCTGGACATCCATTTACTTCTCTGTGAAATGGGGATGGAAAAACCTTCTCTGCCTTCTTTCCCAGGCTATTGTGAGGATGAAATGAGTGATGTGGCAAAAAAAAAAAGAAAAAAAAGAGCTTCATATTTTAAAATTGAAAATATATGAATTATTGTGATATAGGAGTCAATGAGATCTAGGATATGAAAGAGATTAACATTCAGGAGTTGGAAGGAAATCTTTTGAGGCCACTAGGAGGGGGTACATGCACAAAGAGAGGGTGCACTAGAATCTAACTAGGAATAATTTAATATAACTGAAGGCTCAGCTCAAAGGAAGAATTTCTGTAGAGGTAATTTTGGATAAGTGAAATTATGAATTGCTGAATTTGGGATAATCTTGGCTTGACTGTGTTTCCCAGAGAGAGGATGTATCAGATATTGAAGAAATGATCTCTGCAAAAATGGCTTTGAAACATTATTGGCCCCTAGAAGTTAGGCATATTTCAGGGCTATTTTAACTCAAGGGAAGTTCCACTTTCATTTACCTTATATCTGACTTTTAGAGCCATTGCAACTTCACTATGATGAAAAAGATGCATAAGGGGATTTGCATTCCTTACCAGAATAGCACCGCTGCAAGCAAACATTTCAGTGCTCACTTGTTAGTCATGTTATTAGAAGTCCCAACCCATTTCCTAGCTGGGGCATAATGCCTTCAGGGGAAAGAAGTCACCTGCCACTTTCTTTCTAATGTTCTTTAATCTTTTTAGTCTGTTTGAGCTATAAACTGTCAGTCATATTTAATGTTTAGTCACCTTGAATGCTGTTTAATCAGCATTAATTCATTGTCAATTCATCATATGTCTATAAATACCTGATGACACAGGAATTAAGTCTTCAGGATAATTATCCTGCTAGATTTTTACATCATGACTCATATATAAGTCCAAAAACATTTTTAAAAATCTCTACCATCCTTTTTCTCCATTAGAACTATTTTGTTGCAGCTTTCTTATGTAATGGAGAAAAAGTTCCCTCAAAATGAATATTTTCATATTTATCATGATACTTGTTACAGAATTTTTAAAAATACTGAATGGATGGGATAATTATAGTCACATCAACTCAGGACACCAGTTGTATGTAATAGGAGATGAAAGAAGCCCCTTTTAAAGACTAAATATTCACAAGCTTTGAGGTTTCTGTTTAGTACACCTGACTGATGATTGGCACCATGCCTGGCATAAAGAAGGCACTTAACAAATTCTTGTTGCGTGTTTGACTTGTTTAATCCATTGAAAGACTTTCCATTCATCCTCTGATGGAGACCACAAAACATAAATAGTTTTGTGTGATTGTTTTTTCCACATTAAATCTATCATTAGTTTAAGTAATTGATCGCTTGCCTGGGATAAGAATTGAAGTTTGGCTACATATTTCCTCTTCCAATTTTAAAAGTTTCCTCCTTTAATTTTAAGCTGATAGCACCATATATTTAGAGCAGTGGGGAACCTTGGTCAACCAGTAAACAAGTATTTATTTATTAAACACTCACTCTGTGCCTGGCATTGTGCTAAGAGTTAAATATAGAGTGAAAGGCAAAAACCAGTAAGTGCCCTCAAGGAGTTCACTTTCTGTGGGGGGAGAAAACATGCAAACAACTATTTTTATACAAAATATATACAAGATAAACTGGAGGTAATCTCATATGGAAGGCATTAGCACTGAGGAGGATTTGGAAAGGTTCTTATGGAAGGTAGGGTTTTAGCTGAAACATGAAAGAACCCAGGGAAGCCAGGAGGCAGAGATGAGGTGGGGGAATGTTTTAGGAATGGGAGCGAGCCTGTGAAAATGCCCAGAGTCTGCTGATGGAATGTCTTGTGGGAGAAATAGCAAAGAGGAGAGTATTAACAGAACACGGATTAAGTGGAGGGGAGCAGAATGTAAGAAAATTGGAAAAGTCTTAGGATGGGGCTAGGTTATAAAGGCCTTTAAAAGCCAAGCATATTATTTTACAATTGATACTGGGGGTAATTGGGAGCCATTAAAGTTTATAGAGTGGGGGGGGGAGGGAGAGGTTGATGGTGACATGGTCATATTGGATCTTGAAGAAGATCCCTTTGGTAGTCTTAAAAGTCATCTGTCCAAAATGTCCAAATCCTTTGACCCAGAAATTTCACAACTAGGTTTCCACTCCAAGGAAGCCATTGATATGAAGAAAGTTCCCCTCATACATCAAAATATTTATAAAAACATTTTTATGATAGCAAAGAATTGGGAACAAAGTCGATGCCCCAAGATTGGGGAATGAGTAAACAAATTGTAGCACACGAATGTAATGAAATACTTTTGTGCAATAAGGAATGACATAGATGACAAATACAGAGAAGTATGGAAAGATCTATATGACCTGATGCAAAGTAAAACAAACAGAGCTCCAACACTGAATATGCAATGATTACAACACAATCATATGAAAAAAAACAAAAGCAACTGCTGCAAAATTACGAAAAATGGCTTGAAAATAGATATATATGCCCAGCTCACCCCTTTGCAGAAGTAAGAGGCCACATGTCTGATGCATTGTCCATATTTTTTTTCTACTTTTTTGAGGCACTGTTCAATTTTGCTGATTTTTCCCCTCTTTTTTCTTGTCTTAAAAAATAATATCTGTTATATAGAATGGTTCTTTGGGAGGGAGAAAAAAGGGGAAGGAGAAGGAATACAGAGGGAAGTTTTGGTGAGATACATTTTGGCTATATAACCAGAACAGGTTGCATCTTTAAAACTACCAGACTAGGACTTTCTCTCTCTCTCTCTCTCTCTCTCTCTCTCTCTCTCTCTCTCTCTCTCTCTCTCTCTCTCTCTCTCTCTCTCTCTCTGTTCCTGCTGCATTGAGAAAGGGTGAAGGTTCATGTTCACCCATACCAAGAAAATCATGCATTGACTGTGATGCTGAAGAAAGGATTATCTTTCCCTCTCCCTTTTCAGGAACTGTAACTCTGAGAAATGGGCTTGGGGTTTGGACTTGTTCTGATTGATTTGTCTTTTATTATTCCAGGCACAGGCAGTGGAATTCCCACTGGCCTCAGAATGGAGCCATGGAGAGCTTGAAGGCAGCATTCCAAGTGTGATATTGCAGCCAGACCATCAGGGAAAACCTAAGGATCCAGGATGCCCTGGACTTGAGCCCTAGGTGGGCTTTGGACTTGGGATTTGGTAGAAATATCTTGTGTAAGAACCAAGATAAACTGTAAATCTAATCAGTCTTCCTCTCCCCAGAGACTGAGGTGGTTCAGGAGGGGTATTGGAGGGCTAGTTATATATTTATTCTTACTATGCTTTTAAGGTAAATATTCCTTTGTAGAAGTTAGTCCAACTGTTAAATGGTTAAGTGGAATTGGACTGCCTACAATGAGGGGAACTCCATCAGTCTCTCCATCAGAGACACCAGACACCCCCACCCCTTTAAAGGGTCCTAGGGAACCATGGGGAGGAGTAAAATGTAAGTCACCTGGTGTCCAAAAAGTGAGGACCAGAGTAATCACTATTATGCCTTCATAGGAAGTCTTCTCACCTATGGGAGAGAGCTTTTTATACCAATGAAATCACAGGTCAGGTCCCTATCCCTGTTCCAATTCCCACTTTATCTATAGAGCAAAGCTTATCTCTGCCTCCTAGCTTCACTGGCTTCCTTTGAGTATCAGTCAAATTCTCTCACTTCTACTAGAAGCATTTCCCAGTCCTCCTCATAAAATATCCTGTCTGCACCTTACATGTAAGTACTTGTGCTCATGTTGTCTTTCTTGTTAGACTGTGAACACCTTGAGAGCAGGGACTGGTTTGTTTTTTTTTTGGGGGGGAGGGTTGCCTTTCTTTTATATTCTCAGAGTTTATCACAATGCCTGGCACATAGTGAGCATTTAATAAATATTCGTTGACTAACCAACAGTTATAAAGCTAGGTTATAAAGGCATGATGTTAGTTTTCTGCACACTTATGCAGAGATAACTCTCGAAGTGGGAAGTGCTTGCCATTCAAATAGAGACATTAAAGAGGTCATCAGAAATATACCCAAACTAACATCACTTTTTCTTCCTAACTCCTATTTTTCTGATTTCCTGTTATACAAGCACATCCAATAATGATCTCTCCTTTGTGAGAAGAATAAGAGCAACACAAAAACATTCACACTTTTGGAATTATTGCCGGCTATGTACAATTGAAGCTTCTTTCATAACTTTCCTAATCATCTTTGTATCCACTCTATCCCACCCAAAATAATTAGTCTTATCTAAATTAGTTATCAGTTTACCAAATTGCCTCCTCCTTGAAAAAAATCTTATTGCAACATTATAGGTGTAGCCATAGACAGTACCAGAACCCTTTGCATGCAGGCATTTTGAGAGAGATAATATTCTTAATCCTAATTAGAATTCTCCTTTCCTACATGAACTCCTCAGACTCAGTAGTGACTTTTATTTTTCCTTTGGATAGACACATTGTAAGCAGCTGAATTTCATTCTGGACTATAAATATTGTACCTCAAATTCAGATGTAGACAGCAAGATGTGCTGAAAAAAATGCTGGACTTGCAGTTGGGAGACACTTGGGTTGGAATCCCACCCCCTGACATTTATTAGCTCTGTGATCTTGAGCAAGCAATTTTCCTGCTTAAAAATCTCAGTTTCTACATCTGTAAAATGTGGGTAACACTTATACTCTCTACTTTTACTAGGTCACTGTGAGGAAGGTACTTGGAGTGAAGTAAACAATGTGTTATTATTCACTCTCTGGGCACTTTTTAAGTTTTTCCATTTTTATATCTCCTCTACTAATCATTTATAATGGTCATGGAATCATGGAATCACAGGTTAATAGATGTTAGAGCTGAAAGGAACCTTCGAGGGCATTTAGTCTGTTTTATAGAATAAACTGAGACCCAGAGAGGTTAAGTAATTTGCCCTAGGTCAGTAGATAATGATAGATGAGTTGGCTCCTGGCAGCTGATGCTAGAAATCCCTGCTACCAGAAAGGTGTAGGCTTATGGATCACCAGGATGTCACAAGTTCTGAGCTGCAGTAGGCTAAGCTGTCTTATGTCTGTATGAATAGGAAGAACCTACTGTAGCACTGGGCCATCAAGCTACCTAAGGAGGAACAAATCAGCCCAGGTCAGAAATAAGGCATGTCAAAACTACTATAGTGGGTCAGTAGTGGGATTGCAGAGACTGCTATGCCTCCTGCCTGAATGGCATAGGAAGACTCAATCTATTCTCCCTCTCTACCAAATCGTAATAATAATAATAATAATAATAAGGAAGAGACACCAAATTTCTGCAATATACAATCTAGCACATTTTTAAGGATTCATTGAATCATACTTTTGAAGAATCAAATTCTTCTTGTATTTTCAGTTTTATAGATTTTTTTTAATACCATGGTCATTTACATTATGCACAACACGATCCCTAGACCCCTCTCTTGTAACAAAGGATAAATAGTGAACCAATATCAAACATACAGTACCCCATTTTTCAGTATATGCAATATTCTGCATCCATAGCCTATCCCTATCCTTCACAAGGCAGGGGCAGGGGGTTTATTTCATTATCTGTCAACTGGAACCAGTATTGATCTTTGCATTTAATCTAAGTTCAGCTGCCTTTTTAGTATCTCAGATAGCAATCCATTCATGCCTGAAAATCCTGCAAAACTCTTGTAAATGTCTTTCTGTAAGTTCACCCTGGGGAGTCTCCCCGATGTGCTGGAGGCTTTATTTACTTTCCTTTAATGTTTTGAGCATACCAATGGAACGGTTATGCCAATGGATGGCAACCTATTAATAAAATTAAGCATGTGAAAACCAAAAACATTCAAGACCATGTGATTACATCAAAATATGTAAAAAAGCTTTTCACAAAATACAACACATTCATTTATGCCAAAACTCTAAAAAGCACAAGCATAGCGGGATTTTTAATACAATAAAAAGCTTACATCTAAAACCAAAACCTAACATTAAGTCGAATAAGGGAAAAAATAGAGACATTCTCAATAGAAACAGAAATCAAGGACAAATATATTGGGAAATAAAAGTAATATCTGCAAATATGACAAAAATTTAAATTATAGTTGTTGGAGAGATTGTAGGGAAACGAGCCACACTCATGTATAATTTATGGAGCTATGAACTGATCTCACAATTCTGCAAAGCCATTTGGAAATGTATCCAAAAGGACACTGACTAAACCCTCTAACGCAGCAGTTCTCAACCTGTGGGTCATGACCCCTTTGGGGGTCAAATGACCCTTTCACAGGGGTTGCCTAAGACCACCAGAAAACACATATTTCCAATGGTCTTAGGAACAGAGACACCCCTCCTCTATCTGTCTCCAGGTGGGTCCACCCACATACTGATATGCCCACATATGAGTATTAAAGGGTCACCACATTAGAAAGGTTGAGAACCACTGATCTACAGTCTGGCTTCAGACCTTACTGTTCAACTGAAGAAACTCTCCAAAGTTTCCAGTGATCTCTTAATTGCCACTCAGAATGGTCTTTTCTCAAGCATGATCCTCCTTGACCTCTCTGTACCTTTGGATGCTGTAAATTATTCTCTTTGACTACTCTCCCCCATATAGATTTTTGTGATATCACTCTACCATGATTCTCCTCTTACTTGTCTACCTGCTTCTTCTCAGTGTCCTTTCTTGGATCTTTATTCAGGTCATGCCCCAAAATTTCAGGTATCCCCAAAATGTCCTTGACCATCTTCTTCTCTCCAGGTTTACTACTTTACTTGGTGATCTCAACAATCCACGTGGATTGAACTATCTCCATGCAGATGATGCTGATGTCTGTTGTTCTAACCATAACCTATCTCCTGAACTTCAATTTCACATCACCAAACTGAATATTGTCTGGCACATAGTAGTTGATATATAATGCCTATGTATATGTATGAATGAGCATGCCAGCATGTTGCAGCACTCCAGGTGAAGAAGCTTACTGTATCTACAGCAGATAGCTAGTGATGTGGCAGGCAGTGGTTTGTTTTGCAAAAGATCTCTGCAGGAGAGAAGGGCAGAGGAAAGGGAGCAAGGCAATCTGAGGTGGAAATAGAACTCAAAACCATACCACATCCTTCTTCCCTCCTCCAGAGCCTCAAATATGTAAACTACATAAATGAACCCTACAATACCAGCATGACAGCTCTCTGAACTGCCAGTGCCAAGCCAGAGAACTGAGGAATACAGGGAGCAGGACAGGATGCTAGAGCAGGTCACCATGTTTATGTAGGTTCACTGTGTTAATCCTAAAGAAAAAAACTAGGCATCCACATGACAGAAGTAGGAGAAGGTGGGAAAAAAGAAGAAAATGAAAGGAAGAAATTATGGAAGGAAGGAAGGAAGGAAGGAAGGAAGGAAGGAAGGAAGGAAGGAAGGAAGGAAGGAAGGAAGGAAGGAAGATCATTTGGGGCAGAGATCTAGGCAAGTGAATCATTAATTACCAAGAATGGGAGGAGGCTGAAAGACTTTGAGATTCATCCCCCAAAGAAATCACTGTCAGAGGGGAAGGGGTCAAAAAGTGAACAATAATGGGGGGGGGGAGAGAGTGGGGAAGGAAGAGAAAGGTTGATATTACTAGAGAGAGAGAGAGAGAGAGAGAGAGAGGTAGAGAGAGAACACTCAAATACCTTGAACATAAGCAGATAAATAAACAGGGAAAACATTAATCACAGAAGGAAATAGGGCCTCCAGATCCAGTAAGCAAGCTATCTTATGAGTAAACTGTGTGAAAGAAAGAAAAACCATCCAACATTTAATGAAACAAAGGACCCTGTGGAATGCAAGGTGGATTTATTACTACAACATGTTATTTCTGAGTGGTTCAAAAGATAAATGAGAATTAAGAGAACAGAATTTACAGCCTGCACAGCCAAAATGATAGACAAATAGAAAAACTGGAATCTGCAGCATCAAGTCTCACCGAACAAAAGAGAAAACAATAGAATGGAAATGCAAACATGCAAAAGTGAAGGACAATCAAGAAGAAAAGCAAAGCTCAGTAATACTAAAAGAAAATATTCTCACTATGTAAGCAAATAATACTGGTTTCAAAGACAGAGGGTGTAGACAACCCAAGGATCATGGATCTCCCAGAAGAATATAACAAGATAAAAATCTAAACACTACAACATAAGAAATAATATAGGGAAACTTTCCAGAACTTTTGAGCACAGAAAAATAAAAATACTGATTGAAAGAATTTTAAAATCATGTCCATGAACTTTTTTTTCTTAGGAAGCTCATAAATGGCCTGTTCAATTTCCTTTTCTAAAATAGATCTGTTTGGAAATTCTATTACCTCTTTTGCTAATCTAAGCAATTTGTATTTTTGTAAATATTCTTCTATTTCACTTAAATTGTTAAATTTATTGTCATGTAATTGGGAAAAATAACTCCTTATAATTACTTTAACCTTTATTAGTGGTTTTTTAATACTCGTCATTTGTTTGTCTCTTTTTTAATCAAATTAATAAATAATTTATCTATTTTATTGAGTTTTTCTCATAAAACCAAATCCTAGTTTTATTTCTTAATTCAATGAGTTTTTATGTTCAATTTTATTAATCTCATCTTTTAATTTTTAGAATATGAATTTATAAAAAAGGCTACAAACAACAGTGCTGATGATTATAATTAACATCTATATACATCCTACTAAGTGCTAAGCACTTTACAAATAGTATCTCATTTTAACCTCCTAACAACTCAATAACCTAGGTAGGTGCTTTTATGATCCCCATTTCATAGATAAGAAAGCAGGTTCAATGCCTTGCCTCAGGTCAGACTGTTATCAATCGTCTGAGGCCAGGTTGCAACTCAAGTCTTCCTGACACCAGGCCTGATATTCTATCCACTTTGCCATCTTAGCTGCCCAATAAATGAAAAAAATGGACATTCAATAATAAAGAAGCATTAAGTGCATTTTTAGGGAGAAAACCAAGACAATGAGATTGCTTCTCAAACACGCCACACAAAAGAAATGCAGTGAATAAGTGTACAAGAATATAAGGGTAAAGGCACACAATGAAGAGGTACATTGAAAGTATTGTGCACATAACTCGGTAATACCATGCCTATAGATAGACTTATGTTTTTTTTTTGGAGGACTAAATTACAAAATTGGAGGGTGAATGAAAGGAGGGGAGGGAAATATGGGGATAGTAAGGAATGTATGCCTAAGTCACATTAAAGGCTAGCAATGAAAGAAAGGTGATTCTTGTGTTCCCAAAAAGAGAGGAGCTTTCAGGGGAATGGGTGAGGAGTAGGGGAAATGATTTAAATGAGGTGGGGAGAAGGAAATTGGATTTGCTTTAATGGTGAGAGGGGATTCCACTGATGAATGTTCTCATGGGTGTTCTGAGAAAGGAGATGAGAACCTTGCTCTGGCTCCATATGGGGGATTAAGTGCTTAAAAAGACACTTGTGCTTCCTCAGGAAAGGAGGAAGTTGTAATCTATGATTGCAACTGGCACCTGGAGGAATAGGAAGATAAGGACCCCCAAAAAAGATTGTGGCAAAAGGGGGGGTGATAACCAGAAAGTGGATATAGATCAGTGGTGGGATGCATAATTAGAAAATGATGGGGGGGGGGGGGCGAAGCCAAGATGGCGGCATAGAAGCAGCAAGGTCCTGCAGCTCCCACACCGCCACCCTAAACATCCAGAAAATATGAGTCCAGACAAAGTCTAGGAAAGCCTAGGAGTCTCAGAGTCACAAAAATACAGAGAACACACCTCTCGCTGAAGGCAGCTCAGCAGCAGGGACTCAGTGTGGCCACCGGAGTGAAGGCTGGAACAGCCGGAAGTCTAGACCATGGCCAGACCTGGGGTGGTGGGAAGGAGCTGGGCTGAGCTGAGCCAAGCCAAGCCTCCCGCAGCCAGCCTGCAGCGGTTCTGCAGCCTCCAGCACCTCCACATCTGCCAAGGCGTGAGGAGCAGGACGGGAGAGGGGCACCTCACACTGCAGCGGAGCAGAGACCCCGCCAGCCCAAAACCGCAGCCACGGCCAGGTTAGGCCGCAGGGCGGCCACAAGAAGCAGAGCCTCCCAAGCTTGAGTCTACTTCAAAGAAAATCTAAAGCACCTGCCTGGGGGGAGTTTCCGTCAGAGACGGTTAGTGAAAGTTGAAAATTTTAAAATTAATCTGGGGAGGGGGCGGCTAGGTGGCGCAGTGAATAGAGCACCGGCCCTGGAGTCAGGAGTACCTGAGTTCAAATCCGGCCTCAGACACTTAACACAAAAAACTAGCCGTGTGACCTTGGGCAAGTCGCTTAACCTCAACTGCCCTCCAAAAAAGCAAAAAAAAAAAAAAAGAAAATTAATCTGGGGGTGATAAAGCAGTTCGGCCATTCTGCCCCCGGGGCAAAGAAGCAGTGGGGGAAGGGAACTGCTGGATCCACCAGCGGCCCCCACCAGGCTGCTTCAGAGTCCCCGGCCTGCGGAATCCGCAGCGGGGCTGAATCGATTGAACAGGGCCAAATGCTCTTGCATTGAATGGCCTCGATCTGGATCATGGTCTTGGGTGGTGGTCCTGGGGTGCACTTTCAGCAAGCCAAAGCTGGGGGGACTTGCAAAACCCCCCTGATAGCTCCGGCAGTTGGGAAAACCCCAGCGATTTGGAACAGAGCTTCCCCCCTTGGAAGCAGAGTTTCACAGACCTAAAAAACCCAACCAATTAATTGACTGGCCTACATGAGGAAAAGGAGGCAAAATAAAAACACCAATAAAACTC
>CM053598.1:213644036-213670978 GCA_028646575.1 Pseudocheirus occidentalis
CCTCTCTGGTAACTTGAATAGGTAATGGATGTGATGGTCAGATGGTTGGAAGCCCATCTGCTGATCTGTTTCTTGGTCTGCTTGTAACTTGTGCCTGTAACTTGGGTTTGTATTCTCTGGAGTTCAGGGTGCTGACTTTTTCCGCTGAACAAGGTAAATGATATGTTTGTTTGATTAAATAAAGATTGTTAACCCATTTTGAGTCACTTTCCTTTAGAAAAGCAGATCTAAGAACCTGTGCTAGCAGCCACCCTGGGTATGCCGGGGTGCTTGCTGATACATCCATGTGCTTAACTCTTAGAGGAAAGAGGGAGAATAACCTATAGACTTGGCAAACAATAGCCGCTATGATTTGAATATCATTGGAAAATTTTGATGCAGTGAGTTTCAAAAGCAGAGTGATGATGGCAAAGGTAAAGTTTGGAGTTGCAGTGGGGAGCAAGGAATGTTCCAATTCCCCCTCTGGTTCCACTGTGTCATAGAAGCTATGTTCACACGGACTATTTGTGCCCAACCTGTGGTAGAACATTCTGAGCTAATATTGGTCTGATCAGCCACAGTCGGACACGCTGAAACTTGACTCTAGCATAGTGACATCATTTTGGTCCTGTTTGAGGATGAAGGACAACAACCAACCAATCAACTGAAGCTATAACCAGTGCTGATTAAGAGAAGTTTATTAACTGCGGAACAAGAATGACAGAGAGCACAGAAGAATAAGTGGGCAGCATTGGAGAGGTATAGATGGCTGAAGCTGGGTTGAGAAGGATGAGAATGAGAAAAAAGGAGGTGGGAGTTGGGGAGAGTTTGTTCCTATTTTGTCAGTGATTGAGTTATATTTGGATAAAGAGAGTCAAAGATGGTGGAAATTTGCTAGTACATAGGATAGTAATGAGTGAGTGACACATGAATTATAATGTTCATGGTCTCAACAGGGGTATTGTCGCTGGGTCAGGGATGAGGTTTAAGGCTTTAGTCACTCCGCCTGCTATTCTGGGCTAAATGAGTATTGAGTAGAGAGGAACATTGGTGGTTTTGCAGCTGGGTCACAGAAACAAAGCGAAAAAAGAGCTGGGAAACTTAGAACACACAAAGTACACTGGAATCCATTTTGCAAATTGTATATGCTGGTTACAGAACAGCACCAATAAGCCATGTACTTTTCTGTGCACATGGGTATTCAGACCCTTGGTAAAACAAAATGAAATTTAAAAAAAAATCTAGTGCTGAAGCATTTCAATTAACAAAGTGGGATGGTTTACCTGATAAAATGCTCCCTGTGTGAGTGTAATTACGTATTTATACCCCACAGAGATTTTTTAATTTCTGTTTGGTTTGTTTGCCTAGAAAGCATTTGTCACTCGAAGTGGTCTTGATGTATATTTTTAAAGCGGTAATTAGCCAGCTGCACCATTTGTTTTCATTGTGGATTCATTACACTTTGAAGATGACACTTGGTTACCATACATACATACGCAGAATTAATCATTCCACCAGAATGACAATTCATCAAAACAGCAAAAGAAGATGGTTCAGTATCTGTTTTTGTCCTGCCTTAATATATTTTTTAATCTATCAGAAGTCCCAGTGAAGTCCCCCTCCAGTGTTTTGTCATAGGCTAGAAGTGACCTGGAGTAGTCAAAGGCTCTACCAGCAGGAAACAATCTCTGCTAGATCCTACAAAGTTTAAAGGCTTTGAGTACAGACTCAGACTGTTTGTGTATTGTATTGAATTTAATCATATTGTGTTGTAAGTACTGAATACTTACCTAAGAAATGCTGAGAAGTTCATTTCCAATTTGGTTACAGCAAGATTAACCTTTTGGCCACAGACATCCTTAAATACTGTTTAGTAAGTAAGTCTTAAACGAAACTGTAGCAATAGAGGTTCTGCAAACACTTGATCTTTGAAAGTCTTTCCATTCATTCCATCCACAAGCTGCACATAGGAAGCACATATGGACACATATGGACATTTCTATGCTACTTTTCAACCAATATTCTTTTGACATAAATCTAACTCTTCCCTGAGGACGTCACATTTTTTGGAATCCTCTCTACTAAAGCTGGACAGCTAGGTGGCACAGTGGAAAGAGCACCAGGTCAGGAGTCAAAAAGACCTGAGTTCAAATCTAGCCTCTGACACTTACTAGCTATGTGTTTCTGGGTAAGTCACTTGACTTTGCCTCAGTTTCCTCAACTGTAAATGAGTTGGAGAAGGAAAGAACAAATGACATATCTTTGCCAAGAAAACTTCCAAAGGAGTTGCAAAGAGGCAGAATGACTGAAAATTTCTATTACCTCAGTTTCCTAATGTGTAAAAAGAACTGGAGACAGAAATGACAAACGACTCAGTGTCTTTGCCAAGAAACCCCAAATGGGGTCACGAAAAGTTGGATGTGACTGAAATGACTAACCAACAGCTACTAAGACCACTCCTAATTCTATTCCTCCAAATCTCAGATCCAGAAGGAAGGTTTTTAACTTCCTGTATCCACTCCCAGACCATTACTCTACCATGAGCCCTGAGTGGTCTTTCATCTCTATAGAACTATACAATCTAAGCTAGTGAACGGCAACAGCAACAGATACTGATGACCCTTCTAGAAGCTGAACCATGAAGTTCTGGAACCTTCTCCATCCAATGAGCTCCTCCATTTCACTTCAGTCACATACAAACAGGGTTACACCTTGAACCATATCACAACTCTCTGTTTCACAAAATTATACTTTCTCCATGACCAGAATGTATGAAATAGAATTTCCATGAAAAATCACCTATTCTCCTACTTCATCCACTCTGATTCTAAATCTACACTGTATCCTCAGCATCATTTCTAGTCCCTTGATTCATTCTTTGCTATAAGTTCATTTCCCTAATTTTAGCTTTATATATTTCTGTATCTTTCCTTGACTACCTAGCCGGCCACATGAGTTTGCTTTTTAATTTTCATTTTTTATTCTCTAGTTGAAAAATATGAATATTTCAATATACAAAGAAGGGAGGGCTGCTTATTAAACTACAAATCTCTTATTAAAACTAATACATATTCTTAAAAATATATAACATGCACATGTTATAGAACTACATATGAGATATATGTTATGTATATATATATATATATGTCTGTGTGTGCATGTTATATATATATATATTTTAAAGAATATGTATTAGTTTTGATGAACTATATTTTCCCCTCTTTTTTATTCTTTGTTAAAAGAGATGTTTCTTTGGAAAGGGAGAGAAGTAGATTGTTCCAAAACTCAGTGTAGCTTTAAGTTTTCAGACACCCTATATTAGGAAATATAGGTGATAGAAAAACAAAAGATATTAATAAAAATATATAAAGACCTCTCTGCACTCATCAAACTCACTGCATTGGCAAGTTAGGTTTCCACAGAGAAGAACATAGCTACTTCCTTCAGGGTTCTAGGGATAATCATTCCTAAGGATTCATAACTCCCAATACTGTTGCTCATAAAGTTTCATACACTGTGCTCCCCAATATTAATCAATGGGTACAACTCTATTAAATTCATCAAAAAGGGCTTTTACTGAAAAACTACAACAAGAACAGTAGTTCCAAAACATGCCTCCCCAACTTGGGAGCGGTCTCCTTTTGAATACATAAAAGGTCCCTGGGGAAACAGAACTCAAGCTTAGAAGTACAATAGGAGGAAAGTGCTGACGTCAGGAACTCATGCCACCAAGAGGCATTCCTGTGCTCCTGTCCCTGTAAATGCTTTTTTTCCCTTTGCGGAATCCTCCTGAGGCTCCTCTGAGACATAGATCTCTGCTGGGCTCAGTAGCATTATAGAGTCCATAGTCAATGATTAACTCTGTCACAAGGGGTCATAATCCTGGAAGGTCATTGTCCTTAGGAGACTGTCTTTCCATTGCTATCAGTAGGTGCTGCCTTCGTCATCATTCACCACCACTCCAGCAGACTCTGCCACCAACTGCAGCTGCCTGGGCATTCCTTTCTCAGGAGATTCATTCACTTTTTATATGCACACTCTGAAGAGTCCAAGCCTCTCCTGAATCATCCATCCTTTTGGCTCTAAAGCCTATTAGAAAGCTTTTAGTTACCAAATAGTATCAACTCTTTAATCACTCATGGCCAGAGATTGGCACTGCAAAGTTCCAGGGGTTGGATTGGAGCCAGCCAATGAATATCTGCTACATTCTGTACATCCCATCAGGAAGGGCAAATTCAAACCTTTTCTAAAGGCTGGATCCTCACTGGCCCATCTACCATTATATACTTCCTCATTTTACTACTACTGCTGAAGTTGTCCTCTCTTGGAGGGAAGAGCTGGCAATATATATGTGTGTGTGTGTGTGTGTGTGTGTATGTATGTGTGTATGTATATATAAACTGAATATAATGTGGGTTTGGAGCATATTCAAACCCCAGAAGATGGTATTTCTTCACATGGTAGATGCAGTTCTATACCAAGAGAGTGGTGGATACAAGAAACCAGTTGCATTTGCCAGCGGAGGCTTGAGTTATAATGAGACCTATTACACCATCCACAAGCTTGAATTCCTGGCTTTGAAGTGAGTGTGAACTGAAAAATTCTAAGATTATGTGTTTGGAAGAAAGTTTTAAGCATAAAATGACACTAATACACTGAACCATATTCTGATGAGTGTCAACCTAGATGTAGCTTGTTATAGCTGAGTGGCAGTATTAGCCAACTCTGAATTCAATATACATTATTGATCAGGTAAGGCTAACATAGATGTTGATGCCCTGTCCTGAAATCTATGTAACATTGAAGTTGCTTATGGTCATCTAAAGGAATAAAGTATCTCTGTGACATTCAAGGAGAAGAATGAGAAGCAAATGACTGTACAGCTAAAAGTTGGGAACTTCCACCAGATTGCTCACCTCCAGCATATATAAAACTTGTCTCATCAAATTAACCATCTTTGCCCCAGTTGTCTGCGAATAGTTAGTCAAGAGAACAGATGGCTGATGATGAGTTCTAGGAAGTGATATAAGCAAAGAAGCATATAAAAGGACTCAGGTATCAGTCCCTCAATGACATCTTACCAGTGAGACCATTTTGAAAATGTAACTATACAAGAGAGTATTATGCCAAACTATCACTGATCCCCAATTTGGTAGTAGGAAAGAATTAGTGCAACCCAAGTTGTGCTACTCTAAATCATGAAAGCTCTAACTATGACTTTGAACATAAGGTCTGAAAAGTACCCCAAAGTTGATGAGCTACTGCATTTATGGCTACAGATGCAGAGATTTGTGCTTATTGTGTGCAAAATATTGCTGCTATTACTGACACCACCATTGTGGTCTCTATCCAGTTCTCTTTTCATGTCTCTCTAGAGAGCTTTTGAAACTTTCAAGTGTACCATACTTTCTCTCCAGCCCTCTTCCCCACCCTGCCTAGCCAAAGGTTATGACTGGGAAGAAAGTCCTTCCTGGGAGGAAGAGTCAGGAACAGAGTGGTATCGCTCACACAAAGTTGGGTGAGGGTTGGTTCTCAGAAAGAGAGAGTGAATATTTCTCTTCTTCAGTGAAATATTTCCTATCCCCACAAACTGCTAGACACATAAGGATAGGTTCTCTCTCCACTGATGTGGAATTCAATCTTTTTATTCAACAGATGCTCCCTGGGGAAAATGATGTAGCCAAACAATCATCTCCCTGCAGCCCACATAGTGATGATCGTCTTTCAAATTTAGGCTTGGCTTTGGAAACATATACGCAACTCATCCATTTCATTGGTCCCAGTTCAGAGCCTTTTCCAGTTTGGTAGGACCTACTAGAGTATATGGTTAGCTAAGTGGTGTAATGGATAGAGTGCCAAGCATGGAGTCAGGAAGACTCATCTTTCCTGAGTTCAAATCCAGCCTCAGACACTTAATAGCTGTGTAAACCTAAACAAATCACTTACCCCTATTTACCTCAGACTTTTTCATCTGTAAAATGTACTAGAGGAGAAAATGGCAACCACTCCAGTATCTTTGCCAAGAAATCCCCAAATGAGGTTACAAAAAAAAGTCATACATGACTGAAGTAACTGAACGACAACAACTCTAGACCATGTGCTCTGCTGGTATGACCTTAAGTAAGACTAATCTTCACATCTTGGGATGGGGGAGGGGGAGGAATTAGAACAGGATTGTGGTGGCAGAAAACAGAATTCCTGGACTAACTAAGGCATCCTAACAATGAGATGATTTATCCATTGGCTTATAGATCATTTAAAACGTAACCATATTTTTATTCCTCCTTCATACCCTCTTGTGTAGCTTCTCTGTTTGAAAGAAGAAAAAAAATGATGTCATTACCTGAGAAAAATCCAAGTGGAAAAATATTCCCTTTGGAGTCAGAAACATGGTTTCTTATGCAAATATATAGAAATACTCATTTTTGTAATGGCCATTATTCTGTAGCTCCAATCTTTCCTGCTGAGAAGTGCAAGGCTGGGGCTGGGAAAAAGGAAGGAAGTGACATACAGAGCTACAGGTAGACAAGAGCATTGCTTACTTGAGGTCAAAACTTAAGAGGGCTGCTGGCAGGATGATGGCAGAATGGCTTGTTTCTGGAGCTGGCTGCCATGTCTAACTAAGCTGCTGCATGAGAGGTTATCCAAGACCAGCAGCCAATGATCAGGAAGCTGCGACTGGGAATAGCACCAGTGCTCATGAGATCCAGCTTGCATCATCATGCTCCTGACTTCCATGCTGTGGACTGAGCCAAAATCCTGAGGTTCGGATTGCCTCTTTATCTATTTGCTCACTTGCTGGATACATGAGTCAAACTTTCAGTAGAAACTATATGGCTTGAAGTTCTTTAGCCATGCAAAGGAAGACTCTAGAACTACCAGGTCAGAATGATTCTGTGCCTGAGGACTTTGTAGATAGAGCATAGTTGTGGGCAACAGTAGTACTGATGTGGATACAAAGGTGCCTTAAGGGTTCAAATTAAGCTTTGCTTTTCTAGTTGAAATGATGTCAATACAAAGGTGCCTTAAGAGTTAAAAATAATATTAAGGGTTGCTTTTCCAGTACTTTGTGAAGTTCCTAGTCTGTTCTCTAATCTGAAGGCACCCTGAAGTCTCTTCCCTTATCTTAAAATGCCATAAAACTTCCCCTTTGTCTTGGACCATGGAATTCCTTGTCTTCCTCCATCCTGGGTCAGACAATTTCTTCTGTCTCTCTTATCTTATATCATCCATCTTCCTCATCCTGTCCCTAAATCTCCACTCCCTATTAGAAACCCTAAAATTATATCATCATCCTACAGGATGTAAAGTTTTCTGTGTATATAAGTCTGGTCCTTTTCATATATCAATGCCTTCGTTTAGCTCCTCGCTAAATCTCAGACCTGTTTGCTTTTGAGTCAATAAAGTTCCCCTTGGCTAAAAAGAGGTCTAAGTGAATTCTTTTGCATCTGAACTAGCTTTCCCAACTCCAACCTCAGCAGTACCCACCTAGGTATGTTTTAGCATTCATTATTTTCTCATGTCTACTGGCCTGCTAATTCTGTATTAAGTAAAATCATCTCCATATCCTGGCTAAACATACTTGCTTCTGGGGAGATCTAATTCCATTAAGCTAAGGTCACATGACTAGAGTCCACTGAAATTTAGCAAGATCAAGAAGTCAGAGTTTGGGCAGAAAGTGGGGTCTTGGAACTTACTCCTGTTCTTCTTCTCATCATCATCATCATCATCATCATCATCACTGTCATCATTCCTAAGTTAATAAAAACTTAACAAAACAAGCATTTCCATATACAAGGTATAACAAAAGAGGATTATGCATGTACCTGCAAATTCCTATTATGTATAGCTTGCTTCTCCTTTTGAGTTTGCAACAAATTCAACTTGTAGCTTTCAAAGCTCTACTGCTTTCTTGGAACTAATTTCCTACTGGGTATGTCAGATTATAAGAGTACTTAGGAGTTAAGCTATTCGATCTTGTTTTAAGTATGTTTTGTCAAAAATATGCATGTGAGTGTTGGGTGTTTGGCATTCTTTTTGTGTGTAGGAGATAAATAACTATCCCATATTTTACTACAATGGGTACCTCTTTAGCTCTCTCTTTTGGGGAGACACTAAATATAAACCTAAACCTAAGTTTTAAGTAAATAATCCACAAGATTTTGGGGTGGGAATTAATGATCCAAAGAGTGAGATGAAAAGGTTAGACCAACATCTCCAAGATGGAATCTGGGTCAATTATGTTCATGAGTCCAGAGCAGAGGACCTTTGGAAAGATGGAGTTAAAGCAGTGCTGCAATATTTATGCCAACCAGAGGTTTATTAAGGTTATACTTAGCATTCAAAAACACCTCAAGATTTTCATGCTTTTAATTTTTTATGGGGGTGGTGGGGCTAAGAAAACATACTGCAGAGTCTCTTAGGGAAATTACAAGTGCAAATGTATTGGCTGTTTGTAAAGAGTCCAAAAGCTAAAACAGGTAGTTGTTATCAGCAGTGTTTGAATGAAAATGTAAAATCTTTGTATATAAGTATATTTATTTAGCCATGGAGAGTTTACACAGCTATTGTGCAGAATTATTATGGAAGAAATTCAATTTCTTTTGCAGCTTCCTCCCATTTCATACCTGTCAATTGTCCCAACTTCAATCTTTCAGGGCTTTAGTGATGCTTTAAAAGATTTTAAAACAGTCATTCAACGATAACAGCTGACATTTGCATAGCACTTTAAATAAATTATTTCATTTGATATTCACAAGAAATCCATGAGATGGATGGCTGTTATCATCCCAGTTTGCCAATGAGGAATTCAAGAAGGTTAAATGATTTGATCATATCTACCATGATCACAAAGACAGAAGTTTTAAAAGCATCCTTATTTCTTTTTATTAGAACCAGGATTCTTTGAATTTTGTAATAGTGTTAGCAATTTTATAATAGAATCTTTTGATAGTAGTAGAAGAAACCCTATTAAATGATCCTCTAATAATAATTATAAGTTGAAACATAAAACTAGGATTTCTGATTGCCAAAAGTATTCCCCACTGTGATGGAAGAGATCAAAGGAAGATCCTTGAGCAGCATAGTGTTCCCTGGGGATGGTGAAGTCCCCCCAGATGCACCTGTTTGTAGATTATGTAATTATGCTAATTACACAAAGTCCCAAAACATTGCAGAACCTCTTGGAAGAGTTATATAATACTGCAAAGGAGTTTGATGCATCTCTCCTCAGAGGAAAGATCAGATTTCAACATGCATTTGGATGGAAATCTTATACAATCTTATACATACATACACACAGATAGATATAGATATAGATGATACAGATAGACATAGACATAGACATAGACATAGATATAGATATGGATATGCATGTGGATATGCACATGGATATAGATATATAGATATGACATAAAATTTAGGTGGACAATGAGTTGGGTCCAGAGTTGAAAAGGAGAGGAATGAACTTAATGATTGCAAAGCTCTTTTGCCCACCTCTTTGCCCAGATTCTCATGAAAGCAAAGGTCCATTAATAAGATGTCAGATGATAGATTAGGGTTGCCTCCAAAACCTAAAGTTAAGTACCACAAAGATGGCAATGGAGAGAGGAACGTAGTGGGTGTGAGATGACTGTAAAAGCAATTCAACTCACAATGAAGGTGCTCTACTTGTAAGTTGATAATGTTGGAAGAAGAGGTGAAAGCCCTCTAATATGTTTGGGTAGCCTCTCCTTGGCAAGTTTTCAGGAGAACATGGGCAAGAGTTACTCAAGACTGACAAGCATGGGGAGTTTTTAATCTGCCCTGTTGAAAACAGCTACAAAATCTATGACTTCACAAATCCATTTGGATATTTGATAGAACCAGGGAAAATGCAAGGGATTTAATTAAGGAATTTCCTTACTCCCAGCCCTTACCCCAACCATCCAGCATAATGCTCCTTAAGGAAATTTTAGAAATCAGGCTCCTGCTCTGCTTTTACCTGGCAAGTAGGACAACAATAAGAATAATTCAAAGGAAATTAAAGTCAATTCTGGTCCCCAGAAACACAATCTTCCTGAAACACGAAACTTCCCAAAAACATCCCTGCCAAATGGTCACTGCAGTCACTGTTTGAACTATTTTAGGGACTGGATGTCCATTCCTCCCTGAGTTGCACATTTTTCTTTATCAATTTCTCTAATTGTTAGAAACTTCTTTTAATTCTAAGGCAAAATTTATTTCTTCCAGCACATTGGTCATAGTTCTTCTCTTTGGAGCCACACAGAGCCAATATAATCTCATTCAGTGAAATAAGAGTCTGACACATATGCAATCTCCATTAACTTGCTCGGCTAATGCAATCTCTCCAAGTGGAAGACACTAGGGAGTCACTTCCAAAGGAATCTTGACTCTGTGGAAAGGAAGCTCCTTTGACAGACTAGGGCTTGCATAGACATTCTTTAACTGGTTCCAGTTGGCTAACCACATAGTTAAAAGGAGGATGAGTTTTGGGCTCTGTTTTTTTGTTGTTGTTGTTTTTCTTTATCTCTATAGATAGAGTTATCGGTGTATTTAAAAAGTCAGAGTCAGCTGCTGCATCTTTGCTCCATTTGTCTGAAGAATCTCAGTGGTTCTTTCTTTCACAGCATCCAATGAGAAACCAGATGTTGAGGGAAGGGTTTTATAAATTTTTGCCTCTTTGATACTATTTGGCTCCCAAGAAACATGTCCTGGTCCTTGAGAAAGAGAATAGAATGTTATTCTACCAATCTGAAGATGATTTTTTTGAGCATTCCTCCAGATCTAAGGTTTTAGATTCTATAATTACCTCATTAATACTATTAAACCAATGAACTATTGGGGAAAAGGGTCCTAAGAAGATGGAGCAAAAAAAAAAATTTTTTTCATGCAGTGGGTCATCAAGCTAGAAAAAAATATCAGAGAATAGGTTGCTAAGTATGGCAAACCATGAATGATATATTAGAAAGGGAGGGAGCCTGGGAAAGCCAGAGAATATCTTGAAGAGCTGGGGAGTCCCATAGGTGGGAAAGGGTACTTTAAATAAGGAAGTAAAATTAACATTGAAGAAAACTTTGCCTACTTCACAATCTTTCCAATGTAGTTTCCTCCAGCTTCTCCAGCTTCCCCTCCCCCAGTTTGGAAGTAGAGAAATTAGTGACTAATTTGGGACTAATTCTAATTTCCATACATAATACCCTAAAGGATAATAATAACTGACAATTATGTGATGTTCACATGTATATAGTGTCAAGGTTGTGTGACTTGGGCTCAGAGAAATATAACTAACTCAGGAAGAAAATTGAGTTTTAGTCATGTGGGAGCTCAGAGCTATTCAGTTTGAGTAAGGAGCTCAGAGCTATTCAGTTTGAGTAAATCAGGGTCCAAGTCAAGTTTTGTTTTGCTTTGTTTGCATTTCCTCTGTACTCCCTCTTGGTAGACTGAAGTACTCAACCACTAAAGTGAGCATGGGAATTCCAAGGATTGACCTTTCTTGGTGAATAGGAAGAGATTAGTGACTAGTGATGCCTCTTCATTTCCTACCTGAGTGCACTCTTGGACTTCTCCATCATGTCCTTCCCCCAGTACCTTCTCCCCACTTGTCTTTCAATTTCTTTTTGTGTCATGCTTTCTCTAATAGATTGTAAGCTTCTTGAGTGCAGTGGTCATCTTTTTCCTTTCTTTGGATGCCCAGTGTTTGGTACAGAGTCTTGAACAATTTAATAAATGTTCATTGAATAAGCTAATAATTCCTGCGCTACCTAACTTTTGGGATTGCTGTGAGAACATTTTAGAAATCTCTCTATATATGTGAGTTGTTGTTAATTCATTCTTTCTCAGCAAAGACAAATTTCTCAAACAGTTATTTCAATGAGCACTGACATGATTTACAAGGTTTTAAATGCTTTGAGAAGAAGCATTCTTCTTCTCAATTCCGGTAATTCCAGGAATATTCACAACCAGCTTTGTACTTGGATAGACTAATTGCAAGAGGCATTGATGATCCTGGCAAGAAGTTAATTTCTCCCAATGATCTGCAGGGGAATTGATACCATTAGCTTTTTTTTTTTTTGCTACAAGAGGAAGTATATTTGACAATTCTACCTCATAATTTAGCATTATGGAAATTTGCCTTTTTTGTTCTTTTCAGACCACAGAACCCTATTCAGCTCCACTAACCTTTGTGAATACGGTTGCCCCTTCTAGTGCCTGTATTCATGTA
Organism: Pseudocheirus occidentalis; assembly: GCA_028646575.1. NCBI lineage: Eukaryota > Metazoa > Chordata > Mammalia > Diprotodontia > Pseudocheiridae > Pseudocheirus > Pseudocheirus occidentalis. The sequence continues at coordinate 213,656,239 of CM053598.1, forward strand.
ATCTTACAGTATCTCAAATCCAGGACCATTGTTCAATGACTACAAAACATGCCTTGGTTAGTGGTAACCAATGAAGAGTAATTGTCTAGATTTTTGCCATACTTCCTTTTGCCACATTGCCAAGAAGATGATAAAAGCTTACTATGTTTTCCTTCAATATTTCAAATATGGATTTATCAAATGGATGAACTCTCTCCACCAGCCTATATTATAGTCCCTACTTATCTCAGTAGAAGCATTTAATGAACTGTAACTAAAAACAAAATCATCACCCAGTAGCCAGCCTTCTAGTGTTGAGCCTTTCTAAATTTAACCGTGTTGGTCCTCAAAAAAAGACACACAATTTTTCAAGGGGCCCATTTTCAAAGTCTTTCCATCATGGTAGTCTCTTAACCGAGTTTTTGCCCTTCTTGCATAACTTTCAGGAATCCATTTTCATACAAACACTATAATGAAGCATCAGAGTAATACGTTTATGGGGGAAGGGAGAACAGCATGTAGCTACTTGGGGGTCAAGGGTAACAAATATGTGTTAAGTGCCTACTATGGGACAGGCATTGTGCTAACCACTTTACAAATGTCTCTTATACCAAGGACTCTGTCAATGAGATTGAGGCTTTATCTACCATTTGCATTATGTTGATTCATTCTACAGTGCCCCCAGAAAACAATTGAGTAGTTTGAAATAAGCACGTTTATACTATATCAAGGTCAAACCTTTTACTTGATGTACTTAACTAACCATGCAAAATATTACATCAGCAAGCCTATGAGGCACTTAGAGATATATTCATATTTGCATAATGTCCTCTGTAAGTTAGTCTTTGGTCCTTAAGGGTGTTTAGAATAACTGCATGCAAGAATATACTTAATCCAATCTCATTTTAGCTTTTGCTCTTTTGAGATTTCAAAATTAATAAATCCTCCTGATACTCCAAATTACCATGAGCTTTTATAAGCATAACTTTGTAACTTTAACCCATTTATGAACATACCCTACAGGCATATGTACTAATGAATAAGAAATAACATTAGAAGTTTAAAAGATGGCCTCTTTATGAAGTAATGTAAGAAAATCCTGTTAGCTGGATCAAGTACAAAAGTGCAATTTCTTAAAAATAGAAAATCCTTCACAAAATTACATGTAATTACAATAACCAAAGGATAAAAAGTGAGAATAGTTTAAGTACTATGCATTATTTAACTTAGTACATGTTATCACTTGTATGCATATGGATGAAAGCAGGAAAACAGAAACCTGCTCTAAACTCTGCCCTGGGGACATACGGATTGTTGTATGTGGTACATGACTCTTGTGTGTGAATACTTGACCAAAGGCCATCAAACGTCCTTCTAGCTAGAATATGCTTCCAGCATCTTCAGTGAATAATATGCCACTCTGCTAATACCTCTAATTTACTGCATACCTCCTCTTCACAAGGCTACACCATTGAATAAAGGCTTGTGCTGTCTATTCTTACCAGCTCTGAAAGAACTGATCAAACCAGCCTGGTCAGCAAGCATGCAAGGTCTCTGCTTCTCAAGTCAATGAACTTACTCTTCAGAAGTTATTGTCACTCAGATGTTTGCATAGGGACTCTAATTTTGTGACTTACTTTAGAATGACCTTTATTTAATGACTAAATATTGCCCTATCAGAGAGGGTCGCCAGTCATATGAATTCTTGGTTTATAGATGGGGAGAGTGAGGTATGGGGAGGATAAATTATTTGTCTGATAGCCCATGGTAAGCCTGTGCCAGAGAAGAGATTATAATTCAGAGTCACTGAGATTCCAATCTCATTTGGCTCACTGAGCTAACATCAAAAATGAAGATAAAGTATTGCCACTGACAAATTTGAAAGAAAGAAAATCAAGAGCAAGAAATAATACTGCTAGATAAGGCTTGGAAAATGGAAATCATGTCTGCTTAGCTTAGTGTTACAGAATGCTCTACTGCAGAGCTAGAGGCCATCATAAAAAATATCAGTGTTAAAACCGAACATCAAATGCAGTACTACCTGAAAGCTATAATTGAAAGGATTGGGATGTCGCTGAAGGAAAAGAAAGAATGAATAATTTGTTTTATTCTCAGATTGCAAAAGAGAGGGATAATTTCTACGGGAAGTTAGAATGTGAACCCACATGTTAGCCAGCAAAATTGATGAGTTATATAGTTCAGCTCAATAAACATTTATTAAGCACCTACTGCATGTGTAAAAGGCACAGTGCTTTTTAATGTACCTAATCTTCTCCCAGAAACAAGACCTATCTTTCTAACACTGATATTTGTAAGTTGTGGGTCACCCAAATAGAATGAATAGTTGTGTAGTAAATGTTAATAGACTGTAGAATTTTATCTATAAAGAATTGTGCGCCAAAATCAATATGAAAGACATTATCTAAGAAATGTACAACTAATAATATAAACAAGAACAAGCAGGATCAACAGTCAGACTTGTTGAATAGGATGAGGAGTGGATAACTATCTCCATCACTGGCCAGAGTACCAATGTCTGTGAAACCATAGATCCATTAAAGTCTTGCACATACCTTGGTGGTTTATATCTTTCAAGTAAAAATAAGTATTAAGAATACAAAGATGAAAAATTACCCAGTCTTCTGCTCCCAAGGAGCTTCTATTCTAAAATGAAGTCATATATAATAAAACTTAAGATGAGAGAATAACTTATATAGTATTTACTTTACTTTTTTTGGTTATATTTTAGTATAGATTTCAGAAAAAAGAGAGGGGATTATAACAATGTCATAAGGGTGATAATATAGTTGAGAATAAGAATATAAATAACTGGTATTGGAGGCAACTAGGTGGCTCAGTGAATAGAGTAATGGGACCGGAGTCAGGAAGACCTGAGTTCAAATTCAGCCTCAGACATTTATTAGCTATGATGTGACCCTGGATAAGTCACTTGATCTCTGTTTACCTTAATCCACTGGAGAAGGAAATAGCAAAACACTGCATTATCTTTACCAAGAAAACCCCATGGACAATGTTAGATGCTACGGTCTAAGTCATGAAGACTCGGACACAACAGAATAACAACATAAGTGGAATAAGAGATTCATGTTAGGGAGTGGTAGAGGAGTTTAGACAATTAATATAGGACCACATCCTAGAAATCAGCTCTAAATCCTAGGGTGATAACTTTTGAATTGAATCCAATGGCAAATGAGGAGAGGTATCACAGCTTCTAAAGCAATGGAATGAAGTAGTCAGACTGGTGGTTTTGGAAAACTAGTCTGACACTGTTGTGTACAATTAGGTGGAAAGAGAAGAGATTTGAAGGAGGTTAGATTATTTCAATCACTCAGTCATGAGGTAATACGGATCTGAGCAACAGAGATGGATATAATAATGGAGAAGGGACAAATCTCTAAATCATTTTAAAAGAAGACATAATTTAAGAACTAACTAGATAAAGAGGATGAAAGAAGGGGAAGCATCAAAGTTAACTAAGATTTCAAACCTTAAATGTTATGAACAGAAATGGGGGCAATGGATAATCAAGACAGTTTTTTTCTCTCATAAAGTGTATGAAGTATGTATTATTCTGAGGACTCAGTGTGTGGTGTCATGAAAAGGCAGAGATTCAAATCAGTCTTGGATACTGCTGTTATCAGAAATAGTTATCACAATGACATGACCCATTTTGAATGTGACCTGTTCTGCCTACACATCAGAGCATTGGATTTGGGGTAAAAAATTCTGCATCCAAACCCTATGCCCTATCCGCAGACGCATCCGGCTGTTGGTAAGCGACTTATTCAAGTCATACAGCTAATAAGTGGCAGAGCCAGGATTCAAACCTAATCCCTCTGAATTCATATCCAACATATCATGTCGACTTTGCTGAGAGGGAAATGAGCCAATGTCCAGTGAGAGAGACTGAAGGAAACGGGGCAGCTGAGTGGTGTAGTGAATAGAATTTCAAGCCTGATGTCAGCATGAGCTGAATTTAAATCTGGCCTCAGACACTTAACTAACTGTGTGACCCTAGGTAAATCACTTAACTCTGTCTGCCTCAGGTTCCCCATCTGTAAAATGAGCTGCAGAAGGACATGGCAACCCATTCCAGTATTTTTGCCATGAAAACCCCAAATAGGGTCATGAAGAGTTGGACAGGACTGAAAACAACTCAATAACCACAAAAGGAATTGGCAGCAGGAACCAGGACCAAGGAACCAAAGCACAGAGAACTCAGTCCATCATGACAGGAGTCAGAAATCAGACTCTTGTACTCCCAGGAGTTGAATTTTCCAGATTTTCACATTAGCCTCTCTTGCACCATCACCTCCCTCTCAAAAGACCACCTTTCTATTTCTAAATTCTGATTCCTTAGAGCTGGCAGTATCTCAATAAGAAAACACTCCATGAGGTTTCCACACACTATTACTTGAAGGTACCTCTCAGATGGAAGTCAGAAATGCACCAGTCTAGACAGATGTTTGGCTCACTAAACAATTCAAAGACAAACATCTGGAGCTGCTCTCTCCTTTTCTCCCCCACCTCCCCCACCCTCTGACCCGAGAAGAACAAGAGATAGCCTTCTGGTTGGGTTCATCAGGTTTATGGAGAACAAAGAAGCATGGAGAGAGTGCCAACAATGAAATCATGAATTCCTCAAAATGTGCAAACATTTAAAAAATCATTCAATGCATTTGGGGTTGGAAAATCCTAGAAATGCCTTTCCATCCCTTATCCCCCCCCCATCTCTATCTTCCCATTTCACTATTGAAATCTATCTATCTTCTCTTATTGATTGATCACTTTTGGGTTTTGCATCACAGCCTCATAGTCATTGTCTGATATACTCCATCCATCCCCAAAGACATAATGAAGCAAAAGCAAACAATATGAGACTGTGACATTCTCTACCCATAGTCTTTCCAGTTCTCTCCTGAGGGGAGGGAAATATGTTGATGTTTGCATTTAATCTGAGTTCAGCTGCCTTTTGGTATTTGTTTCATTTACATTAGCAGGGTCATTATGTATATTGTTCTCCTGAGTCTGTGGTGGTTTGTTTTTTTTTTTACTGTCCAAGAGTTTGTTGAGTCCTTCCCATGTTTCACTGAGTTCCTCATGTTAGCTGCTTTACATGTATAGTTTAAATATAAAAGAGTGCACCCATTTGCTTATAATTCAGTCACATCGAATGATGTTGAAAAAGACTAGTTAAAATCCAAGACATCCAAGGATTTCCCTTTGCTGGTCAGTTCAAAACCAGTAGCCAAAATATGTTCAGTTCTAAGCAACTATCTATGGAAAGAGCAAATACCACATGTAAGGGATGGTGGAAGTAGGAGAAAGTTTTACCACTATGAAGAATGAAGAATAACTCAGCTCTAGGAGGAGTTAATCATGCCAACTATGTAGAGAAAATCCCTTTTGGTCTGTAGAGAGGGCTTCCATTTTGGCCAAATAGTCACTTGCTTAAAGAATCCCATATGGCACAGAGTCATTTGGCTTTGTGGTGCCCTGCGTATACATTCCTCTCACCAAGCAAAGCCACAGAGTTTGCTGTGTTTCAGGTGCTGCTATGAAAGGAAGCCATCCCTAAGAGACCGTTGATATCTGCTGGCAGAGGCTGAACACAAGAGTCATGCATGAGTAGCTTCCTTGCTAATGTTTTGGCATGTCATGATTACACACTGCTAGGTCTGTCGGAAAGCTACCTGTTGCCAATAAGTGTTGTACATGCCTGTTGTTATTCATTTTCTTTTTTTGCCTTCCACTACAGAAATCACGATCCATCGTCTTTAATAAAAAGAGAAATCAGGAATACTGGGGGTTCCTGACAAGCCCATTTGTGCGCTAAGGGGGTCAAGGGAGGGGAAGAGGAGGAGTTCCATCCAGACTGGGAGAGAAAAGCATATCATCAAAGCCTTGGAAATTTGTGTCATGTAGTTCCATCACAAGAACTGAGACGCTCCATATTTTATCGTCCCAATCAAGACCAAGCAATAGAGATAGTAGATTTTCTAATTACTCCCAATGAAAACACAACATTTTTCACACAATATTACTGGCTGATGTACTTAATGTTACAAAGGTTCAAATGAGTTCACTGTCGAGTATTAAACAGGAGTCGCAATCATCTTTATTTGATATTCTACTGGTATATCTGGAGCTGCCATTTCGCTTTAAAATCCCAGCTCTGAAAATATTTTCCAATGGAATCCCAGGCAAGTCTGTGGGCCTCTCCTTCTGCCATCTACAAAATGGGAAAATTCTGCCTGAGATTAATTCTGGCCCGCATAGTACTTTAAAGATTAAAATGCACTACACAAAAGAGCTAAGCATTAACAAAACAGAAAGAATTGGGAAACAGAACCAAGTGCAGAGCAATAATAATTAATGAATACACTAGAAGATGAGCCTCTTCTAAAAATAGTCTAGCTATGTGGTTGATATAAACTTTCAGGTTAATGTTGAATTTTCTATGATAATCCCTAAAGGATCTATATACTGGTTTACCTGAAAGCAAATGACTGGCCAATGCTATGGTGTGTTATATAAAAAAGGAAAATTCATTTAAAAAATGAGAATAATCCAAGATTGGTGGGCATGAATATCTTAAAGCATAAAGCACCAATCTCAATTTCCTTATGGTTGGGACCACCCCAGTTGTTCATCTTTGTTTTTTAATCTATCAATCAACTCATTAAAGTCAGCAAATATTGTACATATTGTGGACTCACCTACTGGGTTACGACCCAGTAGCCTAACTAGCATTGCTGATGTAACAGGAGGAGCGGACCCTAGATGGAGGAGTCCACCAACAGTGAGGGTTATAATTTTGTGATTCAAAGGTAGGAAGAATAGACTTCTCCTCTTCTCTTCCCCTGCCACTTCCCCAAGGGAAACTTTAGTTTCTGCCTATAAGCAGACAGTTGGGGCCAGAGGATGCTGCTCTCCTCAGAGAAAGGAGATACTAGGCTATAAATATATCCATTTGCTCCCTTAAATATGGTTTGTCAAGAAGATACGATTATATTTGAGCTAACTCCTGATTGTTTTGGCCTTTCTGGGGGTAAGAGGAACTCCAGATTCTATTACCTTGAAACCTTTCCTACCAAATACCAGCTCCACAATGAAAACACATTATGAATAGAAAGGAAATCCATTTACTCAAATGGTAGGAAAACAGATCAGAAAAGGTATATCCATAGGAGGATATATACTAGATAATACTGAGTGAAGGAGTTCTCCCATTAGAAGTCAGAAAGCTCACTTCAACCAAGAGAGTGTCCTGGATCTCGCCCAAAGAGAAACTCCCTTCAGTCTCTAGTATAGCAAACTGAGAATGTGGATATGATGGGGACTAGCCGTTCTCATGTCTTCCTAGCCTTTTCCTTTAGCAATCTGAAATGGGGCTGGCTTCTTCCATTTTTACTCTCACAAGAGGAATGTGACTTGACTCAAAGACTGATAAATCCCCCTTGAGGACTCACTTGAAGATTCCCAAAGGGGGCTAGTAAAGTCTGGAGCTCTCTCACTTTTCATGTAGGGTAGGGCTTCTACCTATAGTATAGATTCTATACCAATAAGGAGAAAGTCTCCTCTGGGAGAGGTGAAACGCAGAAGCAAGAGGAATAAGCACACTAAAATAGAAATATAGATAGGATAAAGCAGAGAACCAAGAATAATGAGAAACAGAAAAATCAATCAAATGACACAAAGCTTGGGCAGATATGACAAAAGAAATGGGTTGCCATGCAAGCGAATTGGTGCATGCGGGCTCTGTTCCCTCTTACATTCTAAAGGGACCAGTTGGCATGATTCAGGAACTGAGCAGACATGACTAACAGCAGATTTTATACTCTCTGGACTGTGGTCAGAAATGAAAGAAAGGCTTCAAGCTGTCTAGGAAATGGTATGAGACTTTATTTATGAAACATGTTTTTGCATTTGTTGACCAGTCTACTGCCTCATCATTCTCAAGGGATGCCCAGTAGTCTGCTAAGAGACCTTACAGACATACCCTATCTCAAGGAGGAAGAAATCTCTTACTTAATTTTTGTCCTTACAGCAAGGTGGGTGAAGAAGGGGCAGCTTCAGCATTCTCTGATTAGTTAAGGGATTTCTTTCACCTGTGTGGTAAACCAGGATTGAATGAAAAACAAACATTGTTTATATCCACCACATGGATGAATAAATTAGTACTAAGAATATGAGAATGGAACTCAATGACCATTTTTCCTAGACTAAATTTACTTCAATTAATTTGGTTCTATCTATCTATCTGTCTATCTATCTATCTATCTATCTATCTATCTATCTATCTATCTATCTATCTAAACAATCATACAGACACAGAGAAAGATAAAAAGAGAGAAATATAGACAGAGACAGATACAGGGAAGAGGAGGATGTAGTAGTAGGTCTACACTTTTTTTTAAAAGTGAAAACTGAGAAGTGGATGGAACAACAAATAGTAATGATAGGTACCATATGTAATGGTAATGGAGTTTGGAGATGCCCCTGTATTGGCTTGGTTTTGGGGTTGAGTATTAAAACCCAGAGCTTGTGAATCACACTTGTGGGATGGACTTGTTGATGGGAAGAAAAAGGATTGAACTGGGAGGAGCTGTGAATTGGGAAAGAGGCCCAAGCTGAGAGAAGGCCAGAAGGACTTTTGGAGAGCAGTATCCAGTATTGTGGAGCCTGAGTTGCTGAGAGAGAGGCTGCTGAGGGCCCATTGGAGCTGCCCAGGACTTTTGAGAACAGCCACCTGGAGCTGCCGAGAACTGAGGAGGCATGGCTGTGATGCCGATATTTTGTTTGTCTGTTTTGACATTGTTTTGCCAGATTGACCTGCTGGTGAAGGATGATGATGATGCTGTTGTAGAGGTCCTGGAAGCTTGCTGTTGGTTCAGAAGCCCTGAAGGAGGATTTTCATGTTGTATGTTTACAGAAATCCTGGAAGAGGGCCTTGTTGATGTTTTCAGGGGTTCCGGGACTGTTCTACAGGCAGAGAGTGACTTGATGAGGACACTGGCTGTGTCTTTGTTGAGCCTTGTCTTCCCAGGAACCGAGATTGCTGAAGGCTTGTCTGGAGTGAAGATGAAAGAAGGGCCTTTCCTTGGGTTTTCAATGCTGAGATTATATCTTAACCTTGTTGTAACTTAAGGGTGGATGGCCTTCTGTGCTCTCCTGCCCCTTTAGAGAAAGTGCTTGGTGTTAATGGATGGTATTGTAATTCAGTAGTGTCCAGGGGTGGGAAACCTTTGGCCTTTCTGTGCTCCGTGATTGACTAAATGAATGTACTTTGTTTATGATTAGAAACTATTCTCCATTTGAGAAGAGACTAAATGAATGTACTGCCCAGGAGTGGGCTACTTTGACTACTGATCCAGGGGTGGGATACTTTGGACCTTGGTACTTTGCAATTGAATTGAGAATTTACTTGCTAAATGAATGAGTTACACAGTGTTTTGATTTTCCCTGTTCTGTGAATGTTTTGATGAATAAACAGGGTTTGCTCTGCTGGTAATCTGAACCTTGGAAGCTGCCTTTGCTGGGCATTACACCATAACATCTGTTATGGTGAAATCATAGGAAGACTTTGGACCTATAAAATGTAAGGAATTACCAATCTAATTTGTGCAGATCAAGAGCAATAGTAAAAGGAAACTTCCCTGTTTCTGTAACTTTAACAGTTGCCAGGAGCTGTCAACCTAATCCTCCACACCCAATCCCCTGCTTTTGTCATCACTAGATGTTTCTTAGCTATTGTTCATTCATTCATTTATTCATTCATGCATTCAGAATATATTGGGTCTATTATGTGTCAGGCATTGTGCTGTGAAAAACAAAGATGAAACAATCCTTGCCTTCGAGGAGCTTACATTCTACTTCAAACTGAAAGATATCATTCCGCATAATGCATAAAGTCTTTTGAGATCATGCCTAAACAGACCAACCTGTGACCAGATTTTTTTTGTGTATAGCCTGATATGCCCAGTGATCAAAAGGACTTTGACACTATGACATCATTAGGGAAATAATGCCTGGTATGTCAAGAATACTCTCCCCACTTCCCTCCAATTGTCCTAGTCCCAAGCACCCTGTGGGGCCTAACTCACAGAATGACAGAATTTGAGAGTAATAAAGGAGGATTTCAATGGCCATCTAATTCAGGAGTTGGTAAACTGTGGTCTGTGGACTAAATCCAATCCATCCCTTTTTTTGTACAGCCTGTGAGCTAAATTTTTTAAAATTAGCTTTTAGCTCATGGGCCATGCAAAAGCAGGCCATAGACTGGATTTGGACCACAGACCATAGTTTGCTGATCCCTGTTCTAATCCAGCTTATGGTTTAAAAAAATTCTCACTTATAAAATACAAAAAGTACGCCCCTCCCCCAAATGAGGTGATAACAGTAGAAAGGGTGCAGGATTTGAAGTCAAAGGACCTATATTCAAATCCTGGTTCTATTGCTCCCTGAGTCCCTGGATAAGTCTGCAGGTCTGTTTACTCATTTGTAAAATTAGGGAGGTTGGAGTAAATGATCCTCAAGGGTCCTTGGAGCTCAAAATCTATGATCCTGTTACATCTAATAAATGGTTGTCCAACTTTTATTTGAAGAGCTCCAATGAGGAGGAACTTACCACATCACAAGGCAGTACATTCTACTTCAGGATACATTTAATTGTTGGGAAGTTTTGTTAGGAAGCCTGAATTGATTTTTTTGTATCTCGTACCCATTGTTCCTGCTTCTATCCTCAAGGTCCAACTCCAACAGCTGGTCAGTTTCTCCTTTGTCTGATTTATCACATTTATTATTTGTAAAATGCCCTTTAGCATTTGATTATTTATTACCTTATACATCAAAAGCCCAGATACTTTTTCACCTCCTTGATCAGCTCCTCAGTGACAAGGATCACACTGTATATTTCTTTGCATCTCCCTCCCCCAGCCCCACCCCCACCTCTGCCAAGGACTTGGTTTGATGGTAGGCATAAGACTCTATGATCATAAATTTATAGTTAGAAGGAACCTTGGAGATCATTAAGGTCAGCACCCTTACTTTATAGATGAAGAAATTGGGGAGAGATTAGGAGACTTTTCCAGGATCACACAGCTCGTATAAGGCAGGATTTGAACCCATGTTTTCTTGGCTTTAATCAAGCCCAGCGTCCTGTCTGTTGTGCAATACTGCTTCTTAATATTCAGTACCTGTCCATTTACCTGGCTCAGCAAAATGACCAACTATAATTCCAATGGGCAGTAAAGGAAGATGCATCCCTTCCATAGAAGACATGGCTGAAACAACAGCAAGCATTTCTTCTCTCCCCCTTTTCTTAAGCTGAGCTATCTTTTAACTCATATATTGAGTTATATGCATGATTTTTTTTTCATTTTTAAGGGAAAGATCCCAGATATTTTTCAAGCCTCAGCTCTTCATTTTTGTATCTAGAACAGATGATTGGGGGGGGGGAGAAAAGAACACACAGAGATGTATAAGTAGTATGTCCTTCCCAGGAGGGGCCACCAGCATAAAAGTCTGGAATGCACTTGGCTTGGTAACCATCACAGCAAGGCATTCAAAGTACTGGATTTTGTGTTGTGCTTCCACAGATATAAAATTAGGCCGACAGAAGTCTGGATCTGGGCCCTTCCTCCATCCTGCTAACTTGTAGAGCACTGGTAGCCAAAAGCTTCTGGAACAGTTGTCTCTCCCTGGATGCCGCCATTCATTTCTGTGGGAATAGGACCACTTACATCTAATTACAGTTTCTGCTCAAATTTCCTGGACAGATATGACAGCAAAAACTTCTGGCTAACTGATGGGGAGACCTTTAGCTGACACAGCTTATGAAGTAGCTGGCTTTCACTAGAAGTAGCATCAACTTCTAAAAGCAATTTAAAACTCACATGATTACAATCTGTAGTATGTAAAGGACAGAAACAGGCAAAAAAAAGAAGGAAACCAGAAAACTACAGAACAGAGAATGTAGTAGCATGTGTACAAGATTGTTTGAAAATTGATGTATTAATACTATGGCACTTTTTAAAAGCATACTGGTGAGGGACAGAATAGTTAGATCAAGGCTTGAAGTCAGGAAGACCTGTATTCAGGTCACATTTCTGATAGGTATTAGCTGTGCGACCATGGGCAAGTCATTGAATATCTTACTGCCCTGAGGAATTATTAAACTACAGAGACATTGCTGATCTTTGTTAGAAGACATCTTATCCAGAGTTCCTTGTGCCAATGAAATTCCAGGTATGATTTTTTAAAAAAAGAAGGGAAAAAAGGACAACAGCTAAAAAGGTTTTTTTTTTTTCCCTAACCTCTAGGGAGAGTATATGAGCCAATCCAGAAACTCTCTACCACCTAACAACAATGACTATTTGCCAGCTAGGACCTTGCTAAAGCTGATGTGTGTGCAGTGGTGTCCCTCTAACTCCAACAATAGAGCAACCCCTTGTGGTTGTGGCTGTGGTGACCATACCACCCCAAGGTGCCTTCAGGCTTAAAAAGACAGTGGTTTTCTAGTCTATTCATAATACACACTTTTTCTCAATGCCCTTTCTTATTATTGAGTCAAAAGGGAGCTAATTCTAATGTAGTCTAAAAGCTTTGAGTGTGTCGGGCACCCTATGGCAAGACTACCTCTTCCCTTCAAAGTTCCAAAGGTACCTATGTGGAGTTGGGGACAACTTCTGTGATGCTATCAGTTTGAGTTAATGTTAACTAGTGTTTATTGACCAGGTGTCATTTAGCCAATTAACTTAAATTAGCTTTTACGAAGAGATAATTATTGTTAATATATAATAAGAACAGAAGTTACAAAATATTTCCACCTAACACTTGGGAGCACATTCTCCTCTGTATTCTCAGTCCCTGGAAAGAATGGGATCAAACTTAAAAGAGTTTTTACAAAGCATTTGCCCCCATCAAGTTTTACATTTAAACTCAGCATTGCCAATGGATAGAGTTGCTGAACAGCTTCCAGTACCTAATATCTTTGTTTTGGGGGTCAATCAACTGCTGAATTGTACTGTCAAACTAGGTTTGTCTGACCATAAATTCTGGAATGGTTTCTACATCTGTAACGGCAATCAACCTAGGAGGTACTTTGCACATAGTAACTTAGGGCTAAGTATAGAAGGTGTGAGCTCTGCCTCCTGTTGAGAGGGTGTGAACTCCCCTGTTGATGATTGGCAGAAAGGGGTTGGCTGAGACAGGAGGCCAGTGTGTGTATATAAGAAGAGTTCTAGAGAGAGAGAGAGAGAGACAGAATTGGGAATCTTCTCCTGGTGGTTCCTATTGAAGGAAGCAGGATTGTCCCAGCATCTGAGAGCTGGGCTGTTGGACTGAAGAACTGAGTTGGAGTTTTCTTGAGAGAGACAGAGACAGAGAGACAGAGAGAGAATGAGTTTCTCTCCCAGCATCTGGAAGCTGACTGAGAACTGAGTTGGAGTTTTCCTGAGACCAGAATTTGATGAATGCCACTTGGAAGGCTGAGATTTCTCCTGGGTCCTAGGGCCAGCTAAATTGCTGAAGGACTGAAGAAGCATGACCAGGATAAGCCTTTGTTGGTTCATGGCTTGGCTTCTCTTTGAGTTCCTGGCAACAGGAGTGATGAAGGATTTGAGATATGTTTTACCCTGTGAACTTCAGTGTGTGCCAGGAATTGCCCTGAGGACTGGACAAGGACTTGGGAGCTGTCTGCCAATGAATCCAGGTGTCCATTTGGTGGATTCAGATAGGAGCTGGGAACCTGGAAGGGGATCCAGGGAATCAGAGAGACCAACCCAAGTCAAGAGGAAGGAAAGGCTTCCCCTTGGTTGAAACTTAAGTTTGCTGGACATCAAGGGGTGGAGGGTTTGTGCGGTTTTCTAATGATGTATTTAGTGGCTGATTGCTAGATAAGTGACTGATTGAGGTGATCTGTGGTTGCCCCATGAGTAGAAGACTGATTATCGTATTATGAATTGATTGAATGATTAAGTAAGGAGGGTTTCCCCCTTAGGGAAACCAGATGATTATTCTTTTGTTCCTTGTTCTAAATTTTGTGGCCACTGTAGTGAAAACTGTGCGGCCATTCTAATGTTAAGCTGTTATGAACACTATATTGTGATTTGCTGAGATAAGATGTAATGTTGTAGATATTATATTGTGAATGTTTGCCTTGATTTGTAATGGAATAAATAGAGTGTTCACTATACTGTGTAATCCAAACCTTAAAAGCTGTTCACGGGCCCCTCCCGCCCGGCAGCGGCAGCCTCAGCCTGGGCTTCGGCGGCAGCCCGCGGCTGGCCGAGCAGGCGGAGCGCTGCGACGACGTGGCCTCCGCCATGAAGGCGGTGACTGAGCTCAACGAGCCACTTTCCAACGAAGACCGAAACCTGTTCTCTGTGGCCTACAAGAACGTGGTGGGTGCAAGACGGTCTTCCTGGCGCGTCATCAGCAGCATCGAGCAGAAGACGATGGCCGACGGCAACGAGAAGAAGCTGGAGAAGGTGAAGGCCTACCGTATGGAGAAGGAGCTGGAGACCGTCCGCAATGACATGCTGGCGCTGCTCGACAAGTTCCTCATCAAGAACTGCAACGACTTCCAGTACGAGAGCAAGGTCTTCTACCTGAAGATGAAGGGCGATTATTACCGCTACCTGGCCGAGGTGGCCGCGGGCGAGAAGAAGAGCGGCGTGGTCGAGTCGTCCGAGGCCGCCTACAAGGAGGCCTTCGAGATCAGCAAGGAGCACATGCA
>CM053598.1:213671478-213706414 GCA_028646575.1 Pseudocheirus occidentalis
CTGTATTGTCCGCCCAGCGACTCAAAGCTGCCCGCCCTCCCACAGATCAGGAAGCAGCCCCAGACAAGGCTTCGTGGGCATTGCTGGATTGATGGATGGTTGCAGCCCACGGGAGCTCCCCCCCTTCTTGGCTTGTGCACACAGGAGGCTCTGGAATGGACGTTTGCCTGTTGAGCTGGGAATCCCAGTGAAAGGAAGGGAGGGAGGGAGGGAGGAAGGAAGGAAAGAAAGAAAGGAAGAGATTGGAAGACTTAGTCTACATTGATCTTAAAATGTTGTCCCATTTCAGCTGCGCTGATCGTGTTTTGTTGAGCAGTACACGTCACCTGCATGCGAAATACGTTGACCCCTCCCCCGCCACTGTCTCTCCGCCAAAGGGAAACAGGTACAGGAAGCTGATGCACCAAGAGACAAGCCTCCCCGTCCATCAGCTCGCACGGACTGGCGCAAATGGGAGCTTTCTGGAATGCCTTGTTTTTGCCTCTTTAAATGATGTGCACAAACCTTGTTTTCAATGCAATGCCTCTAAAAGTTTTGATACTTGTAACTTTTTTTTTGGTTGCGATTGTTGAGGAATCATGGATTTATTATTATTATTATTATTATTATATATATATATATTTTTTTTTTGTGGTAACTCTTTGGCCGTTGTCCTTGTGTATTCTGACAGCGAGTGCCATGTGTCAGCCCATGTCAATCAAGGTGGATGATTGTGAAACACCAGACTTCTAAAATCAATGTTTTGGAATTCAGTGGATTAAATAAATGCTGCTCTGGGGATATTATCGCTAAAAAAAAAAAAGCTGTTCACAGTAACATTCTTTTGGGAATCTGCTTGTGCATGGAGTTACAACATCTTGGACCTCTGGTGACCCACCATTCTGACTCTGAAAAACTCTCAAGGTTGTAACTATCTCCAATTTAACTCCATCTAAAATTGGGAAAGAACAAACGCAAAGAGACAAAAAACAGAACTTATAGCATTCTCGTTCTATAAGCTAAGCAGAAAAGCAAAAAAAAAAAGATCACATTGGTATGTTAGTGCCTTGAACCCACCCTAGTTCTAGTTCAGCACTCAATCAAATCCAACTCAATAAACGTTTATTAAGTACCTACAATATAGCAGACATTGGGCTAGGTGCTGGAGATATAATTTTTAAAAAAGAAAGTTCCTGGCTTCAATGAATTTATAATCTAAAGGGACATACAATGCACAAAAATAAGAGACAAGAAAACATATTGAGTGAGGAAGAGACAGGACATTAGGAGGTACACCCAGAGTTGGGGCATCTTGTTACATGGTATTAAAATCAGTCAGGGCAGCAGATGCATGGTGGAGTGATCTGAGAGGCTGGTCTCAGCCCTCTATAAAGGAAGGCATTGGGAGTTGTTTAATACTCCACCCTCTAGGCTTCCAAACAGTGGGGAAAGGAAGCTGAGGAAGATAGGCTTGAGTTAGCAGCATGGTGGTGAGTTTAGAAGTGATAAGCAAGGTTCTGAGAGGGGCATCTTGTTCTGGGGAACTGAAACAAATCCAGGTATTAGATGCATGTTGGAGTAGCTATTATTTCAATGATACAGAATCCTAGAGATGTCACATCCTGACCTTCCATTAACCACCATAGTGCCTACTCTATTCCCTCTTGACTTCTTCCCAGTGGTTTGTTTAAGGCCAAAAATAATCTGTCTAATTAACATAAATACCTAAATCATCATTTTTCCATTGCAATGCCTATGAGTGAGACAAGGCTAGGTTACATTCCTTTCCAGAGTCAGAAGTTTTCCAATCCTTTACAAATTCAACTGACATACACTTGACATTTGTCAATAGATACCACCATTATCAAAATCAACCCAAGTAATCATCCCATTGGTACCATTTACAACAAAGATATAGTAGCATTACATGCAGTAGGCATTGCATGATGCTGAGCATCCCCAGACAGGCTGCTTCAGTAATAAAATGTCTAAATTACATGCAGGACATACTTCAAGTATACTTTACACTAGCACATGCTAGTATATACAAAGGACACAAAGAAATAAATCTAAACAGCAACAACAACTCTAGCAATACCATTAATAGGCCTATGTAGAAACATTAGCATATATGCAAATAAACAGCAAAATAATGCAGAGCTAACAGAAGGACTTCCTAAACTAAATAAATAACATTGTCACAAACAGCAAAATAATGAAACAGAACACACGGTCATTAACATGCATCGATTTGTTGTTTTTGCTCCCTTGTTTCAGTCCTGTCTGACTCTTCATGACCCCATTTGGGGTCTTCTTGGCAGAGATACTAGAGTGGTTTGCCATTTCTTTCCCCAGTCCATTTTACAGATGAGGAAAGTGAGGCAAACAGGGTTAAGTGATTTGCCCAGGGTCACACAGCTAGTGAGTATCTGAGGCCAGATTTGAACTCAGGAAGATGAATGTTCATAGAAGACTAGCACCTCTGATGAGAGGGTTTTCTGTATCCTTTTCAGGGTTGCTTATCTACCTTTGGTGTCCACCTGTCAGCCGACTTTCCCCTGTGACTCCAAGGAGTTGTGGCATACACAGTGACCACACCCTAGTAAAGAAATCTTGGCAGTTCAGCTAAACCAGATTGAGGGTAACCTACAGGCCTCAAACCCATCAGTGAGTTAAGGCCATGGCCATCCCAAGCATGTAAAGATTTCCCCTGGTGCAATAAGCCAATGAGAGCAATTTGTTCCAGTAATCATGAAGGCAGCTGAAGCAGGTGCTGGGGAACAGTTAGAGCTCGGTCAGATGTTGAAGATGCCAAGGTCCATGACATCCTGGGCCATCACCAGTTGTCCTGACTTTTGTCTTGCTGCTGGGCTTTGATAACTTTGGAAGAGAGAGTGAGTCTGATGACTGTGCAGCTCTGCCTCACTTAAATCCAATTCACAAACCAGTCAAGGCGTCAGTCCCATGATGTCACTGGTCCTCTTCAAAAAGAATGAAGTATCAACAACAATAAATATATTAACTTACATGCAAGGCAGCCATTGCACAGGCAAGCATTATTAGCATTTTCATCTGGCTACATGTTTTAGCTGGGATGTTATATGTTAGTTAGTCCATGGATAGCATAGACCTAGCTCTCTTGTGACCAGATGAACCATCTGCCCCTACATCTGATCCTGATTAATGGCATGTGATGAATATGAATACTGATCTATAGTCCTCCATTACTGAACCTGAACTTCTTAAAGGCTAAGGTTGATTATAAGCTCTTCTAGGCTCTTAGCAAAAAGCTAGTATTATGTAGTTTCCTAACTGGGGCAGGTAGGTGGTGTAGTGGATAGAACGCTGGGCCAGGAATCAGGAATGCTGCATTCAAATCTGGCCTCTGACACTTACTAGTCGTGTGACCCTAGGCAAATCACTTAGTCTTAACTGCCTCAATTTCCTCATCTGTAAAATGAGCTGGAGAAGGAAATGGCAAACTACTCCTATATCTTTGCCAAGAAAACCCTAAATAGGGTCATAAGGAGCTGAACACAAATGAACAACAACAACAACTTGATGGAGAAGTAAAAAAAAAAAAAAGTCCCCAAGTAAAGGAGTGAGGTGGGGAATGAGTGGTGTGTTCTGAAATTCGTGACTGCACTCTCCAATCAGAGGGGCAAGAAGACAGTAAAGATGTGCTCTAAAGAGCTCAGAATTCCCAAGTGAGCCCTCAATAACCTTTCCCAAGAGTTGGCAAGCGGAAATTTCACAGAAGAAACACAGAGAAAAGTTCACAGACTATTCTAAAAGTACACAAGACTATTGGGATAGGATTAGACCTTACACTGCATTACGTGCATCCCATTTTAATACAGAGATGGAATCAGAAATCTGTGACTTGTTGTCAATATAGAGGCTGAACAAATGCCATTGATAAATAGGATTTATTAACTGGATGAGAATGAATGTTCTCAGAGACTATCAAAACTATCCCCAAAGCTTTAGAGATAAGTAGTGCTTACTTATCATTTGAAAACACCATTTTTACAAAGGGGTTGATCCTTTAAAATAAAATAGTATGAAACAGATCTATCCAAATATTAACTGGGACAAAGGGGACAAGAAAAGAGGACCTGGACTTAAGAAGAAGCTCGTGTTATCTATGGGGTTGGGTGGGCCTAGGAAAGGCTGGGGTGGGAAAACTTCAGCAACACACTCCTTTGAGGGGCAGCTAAGTGGTCCAGTGAATAGAGCACTGGCCCTGGAGTCAGGAAAACCCTCAGACACTTAACACTTACTAGCCCTGTGACCTTGGGCAAGTCACTTAAACCCAATTGCCCTGCCTTCCCCCCTCCAAAAAGGAAAAAAGATAGACATTCCTTTTATTCCTGCCTGATTGATTCTCTCTCTTACTCTCCACAAAAATTATTCTTCACTTTCTCTTCTTTGCTCACTCAAGCTCACAACACCTCCCCTTATCCCTTCTTTCTGCTAAGACTTGGCTTTTATCTTACTGAGAAAACTGAGGCCATTGTAGTTGAGCTCCCTCTTCTTTCTTCATCTTGAAGCCCCTTAGCATCATCTCCCTCATTCCTTCCTTTCCCCACGTCTTTGACCAAAAAAGTGGACCTTTCCTTGTCAAAGCCACCTCTGTCCGCATGCGCCCTCCATCCAATCACCTCCTATCTTGTCCAGCAGATTGCATCTCTAATCATCTCCTCTGTCAAATCAACACCCTTTATCTACTTACTGATTACAGCTTTTAAACTGTCTCAAGTCAGCCGTACTCTCAAGTAATTGTCCTTTATCATTCCTCCTTTTCTCAGCCAAAGTCCTAGAAAAGATTATCTACATTCATGTCCTCCACTTCCTCTCTTCTCACTCACTTCTCAACCCAGGGCAATCTGGTTTCTGATCTTATCATTCAACTGAACTGCTATTTCCAGTGGCCAATTGTGATTTAATTCTGGTGGTCTTTTGTCTTCTCAACCAATTAATAATTAACCTCTCTTCTTGGATACTAGCTCCTCTCCAGGTTTTATATCATTACTTTTTCCTTGCACTTTTTCTCTCTGACCCTTCCTTTCCAATCTCCTTTGATCATTCATCATCATACCCCCTAACTGAAAGTACCTTGAGGATCTGTCCTAGACACTTTTCCCTACATTCTCTTTCATAGTAACCTCATCAGCATAAAATCATCTCTATATATTTAATTTAAAGATGTATACATATTTATGTATAAGTATGCATATGTGTAAATGTGCATGAATATGTCCATACATACTTATGTATATGCATATCCAGTCCCAGACTCTCCCCTGAGCTTTAGCCTCATACTACCAGCGGCTTATTGACAGCTGAAATGATGTCCTAGAGATATCTTAAACTCAACATGTCCAAGCCTACACTCATTATCATCACCACCACCCCAGCCCTCCCTCCATTCTTCCAGATTTCTCTATTTCTGTCAAAGGAGCCACCATTCTTTCAACCTCCCAAGTTCATGACCTCAGCATTATCCTCACCTCCTCACTTCCCATCATCCCACACATTCAGTCAATTGCCAAATCTGCAATTTATGCTTTTAAAACCAACCCCTTCTCCCCATGCAAAAACCTACTACTTTAGTTTGCTCAGTTTACTTCTCACCTAAATGACTACAATGTCTCCTATCTGATCCCCATCTCAAGCCTCTCACCTCTCTAGTCTATCCTGTACATGGCTGCCAATGTGATTTTCCTTAAACAGAGATCTGACTGTGTCACCCCCCTATTCAGTAAACTCCAATAGCCTCCTATTGCTCCAAGAACAAAATATATACTCCTCTGCTGAGCTTTTAAAGCCCTGTACAACATGGCCCCAATCTTTCTTTCCAGGTTCACTGGGGCATCACTCTCTGAGATCCCATCACGCTCTGCACTGTTGCCCAACTGGCCTCTCTAACTCTCACACAAGGGGCTCCAGCTCCAGTTCTGTATCCTCCTATGCCTGGAATGTACTCTCTTCTTGCTTCCTCCTCAGAGTTCCTCTCTTTCTTTAAGATATAGCTTAGATGTCATCTTCTGCAGGAAGCTTTTCTAATTTCCCCCAAACTCTACTACCCTTCCTCACAAACTACCATATATTTAATAACTTTGGCTATGCTTGTATTTATTCACTTTAAATTTATTTATTTATATTATTTATAGTTACATATCTTTTATAGTATATATACTATACATTTAGTATACTATATGTATAGTATAGTACATGTATAGGATACATACTGTACATTTATAGTATATATATATACATATATATATATCTTTTCTGTCTCCCCCATTCGAAGCTCCTTAAAGTAGTTCATCCTTTATAAACAGTTTTCAGAGTAAGAAATTAAAGAAATATATGTATACACACACATATACATATATATGTGTATATATATATATATATATGAAAAATGCTCTAAATCAGCAAAACAACTCTGAGGTATCACATCACACCAGTCAGATTGGCTAAGATGACAAATAAAGAAAATGATAAATGCTAGAGAAGGTGTGGAAAAATTGGAACACTAATGTATTGTTGGTAGAGTTGTGAACTGATCCAGCCATTCTGGAGAGCAATTTGGAACTATGCCCAAAGGGTTATAAAAATGCACATCCCCTTTGATCTAATAATAGCACTTCTAGGGCTATATCCCAAAGAGATCATACAATTGGAAAAAAGACCCATATGGACAAAAAATTTTTATAGCAGCTCTTTTTTGTGGTGGCAAAGAATTGTAGATCAAGGGAATACCCATCAGTTGAGGAATGGCTAAACAAGTTGTGGTATATGAATGTAATGGAATACTATTGTGCTATAAGAAATGAGGAGCAGATGGACTTCAAAAATACCTGGAAAGACTTATATAAACTGATACTGAGTGAGAGGAGCAGAACCAAGAGAATATTGTACACAATTACAAACACATTGTATCTGTGATGACTGACTTTGCTAGACTGGGCTTCTCTCAGCAATACAAGGTTATAAAACAACTTCAAAGGACTCATAATGGAAAAGGTTATCTACGTCCAGAGAAAGATTTACAAAGTCTGAATACAGATTGAAACAAACTACTTGCTCTCTCTCTTTTTTGTTTTGTTTTGTTCCTTGTTCTCATTGTTCATCCCATTGGTCATAATCCTTCTTTACAACTTGACCAATGTTTAATGTGAAGGGATTTGTAGAGCCTATATTGGACTGCATGCTGCCATAGGTAGGGAGAGAGGACGAGAGGGAGGGGGAGAAAATCTGGAACTCAAAAGTTTGTGGAACTGAATGTTGTAAACTAGTAGTAAATAAGTAATTTTTTTAAAAAAAAAGATAAATAAAAGAAAGTAGCTCATCCTTGAATATTAGATTTCAATTATTGAAGAAGAGCTGTATGTTTGTATATAATTTTGGCCATTACTGTTTTCAGAGATGATTTTCAATGGCCAAACCTCACAAATTCTTTCTGAACAGAAATTCCTGCACTAAAGCTCATGTATGTAGAGAGGATATGGCATGGTCAACACTCCCCATGCCAAAAAAAAAAAAAAAAGCTAACAACAGATTTTCTTCCAGACATTTTTAGGGCCAAGTTATTAAAATCAAACAATCATGAACAAGGAAATATTTTTATTTTCCTAGACATTTTTCTGAAATTAGATCTCTCTCAGAGTCATGCTCCCTCAACTTCTAACTGCCAGAGTCCCAGATTCCCTGACAGTAATGTGAAAAAACAGTGAAGGTCTCAAATAGTATGGTCAAGAATATAGCTGTCACTTAATTTATGACACAGAGGCTGTTGTTTGTGCATGTGTGTATGTGTGCCCACATGTGTGCATGCACCTAAGTTTACATCAAGTACCAAAAAACAAGATTTCTCCAGGGAAACATACAATTCAGAAGAAGACAACCAGTAAAGCAGAACTATACTGACCCTGCCTCAAAGAGATTTCACATGGTTCTCTTGTTCGCCATTCTTTCAAAATAGAATGCTTTGTTACTGCAGTATAATTGATCTACCTAAACAGAAGTTTGGGTTCCCCTTGCTTTTATGTGCTGTTCTCTATCTAGGTATCCTCCAAGTGTGAGAATTTGTAACCTTCATTAGAGACATTAGCAATAGGTATTACATCCCTGTCTTTGCAAAAACTCCTCCCTTGCCTCTTAAACTGAGGAGTTAAATTGTAAATAAGATCAACCTTCTTTATTCACAGAGTTACAGCCTAATAAGACTACTTGTTTGCAAGGTTATTTAAATAACCAAGAATATCATTTTTATACTAACCTCAGGGGTGGTTTTCCTCCAATTCTGCCAGGGAGGAGAAGGAAGAGAAAAGAAACAGTAATTAAAAAGCTTTTCTTCTCAGAAGGAAACATTCTCTATCAGAGAAATGTTATATTGTCTGTGCACATTGTTAATACATATACAGAGAGAGTGGCTCCATATCTTCATGCATCTCCCTAAAATCTTGGTCAGGTAAAGAAATTAATTCTAAAACATACACAATAATAAAAGTGAAATATACTCATCTTTCTTTAAGCCTAACTAGAGGAGAAAGAATGAGCTCCGAGTGCTTGTGCCATACTGGTTTTCGAAGAGGAAATAGGAAGCTATGAACAACTTATTGCTTACAACTATGATCAATAGCTCTTATGTCTTTATGCATAAAGCACCAAATGTGGCCTCTTCTTCTTTGTTTTTTGCTTTTTGAAGGAGAATGTTTATTGTGAAATATAGTGTAGCACAGTTAAAAAAAGGACCAGCACAGTTCAATGGGTACTTCATTCATCATATATGAGTATTATGTTAAATAAGAAGACTTTGCTCATAAAGGCCTACTGGAACATGTATGCTCCTTCAATTCTCCCACTGTTATTATTTCAGGGGTGTGGAAAGTTCCCAACAACTCTCATGAAAGCAGCATGGTACACTTAAAGTTGGAATCCCTCTGTGTTGACTTCTTGTTTCTTACGAAGTACATTTTTTTTTACAAAATTTTTTGAAGTCTTCATTTGTTACTTTCATTCTACATTCTCTTAGGGCCATCACACCAACTTCTTATTCTGTACAAATTATTTTTATGTCTGTTCCAGACAAGTCATCTTTAGCTACAATCAAACTGCCTAAAGTTATTATCATCTACCAAAGTCATTCTACTTGTATGAATCTGAAAGATGAGTTTCTTGGTCTTTTCATCTGGTGGAGGGAACTCAATCTTTGTATCATTATGCTTTGCCTGATTAGTTCAGAATCTAAAGTTTCTGTTTGGTTTGTAGCCACAATCACTTTCACTTCTTCTCTAGAGTCAAACCCATCCAAATTGGTTCAACAATTTCAACACTGTTCACTGAATTTCTTTTTCCTCTTGCATTGAATACCTTTTGGTTCCAATGGCATCAATTTCATCCATTAAGACAATTGACAGAACATGTTCCTCAGCTACTCAGAACAATTCTTGAACAAGTTTGGACCCATCTTCTAAATACTTCTGTGTAACCTCAGAGCAAAGAATTTTGAAGAAGGTCCCTCAAGTCTGGTTTGCTACAACTTTGGCTAATAAGGTTTAACCTGTGCCAGACAGGTCATAGAGAGTGACTCCTTTAGAAGGCTTAATGCCCATCTCCTTATAATATTCAGGAGGAGAGGGGGGAAGTTCCACAGATGGCTTAATTTCTTGAATTTGCCTATTCAATCCATTAATATCAGGATATGTCTCCTGTGAGTGGCAACATGAACAAGCAGAGGAAGCAAAGCAAGCACGGAAATAAAAACTTAGATTCATTTTTTGGGGGACAAAAAGGATCAAAGCATGGAACAGGAAGAAGAAAACACAGTTAGAACTCCTGCATCAAAGGCTTCCAAGAAAAAATATGAACTGGTTACAGGCCATGGAGGAGTTCAAGAAGTATTTTGAAAATCAAGTAAGAGAAGGGGAGGAAAATTGGGAAGAGAAATGAGAATGGTGCAAGAAAATCATGAAAAGAGAGTCAAGAACCTGACTGAAGAAAATAACACCTTAAAAAAATAGATGAACTCAAATGGCAAAAGAGGGCCCAAAAGCCAATGAGCAGAAGAATGCCTTAAAAAGCTGAATTACCCAGATGGAAAAGGAATTTCAAAGGCTCACTGAAGAGAATAATTCCTTTAGAATTAGACTGGAGCAAATGGAAGCTAATGACTCTATGAGAAATCAAGATAATATAAAACAGATCCAAACAAATGAAAAAATAGAAAACAATGTGAAGTATCTCATTGGAAAAACCACTGACCTGGAAAATAGATCCAGGAGAGAGAATTTAAAAATTATTGGACTACCTGAATGCGATGATCAAAAAAAGAACCTAGAAATCATCCTTCAAGAAAGTCTTAAGGAAAATTGTCCTGATGTTTTAGAACCAGAGGGAAAAATAGAAATTGAAAGAATTCATTGATCACCTCTTGAAAAAGATCCCAAAAAGAAAACTCCTAGGATTTTCTTCCAGTGGTTTCATTTATTCTTGATTTTTCTGTAAGAAGATAATCTTTAAATCTCTCCAATTGAACAATTTTAGCCTACATTGGGTGTGAGGTGCTACCAGTGGCGATTTTCTGGGAGCATCTGGTCCCTTTGTTTTCTTCTTCTTTGTTTCTTCCCCTAGTCATAATTGGAGACTCATATTTCTTTTTCTTGTCCTTGTCACATTTCTTTGTCGCCCTCAGGACCTGTGCACCACTCTGACTTTGACCCATTGTGCTCCCAGCTCCCCTGTGGTCTCCAAATGTGGCTTCTTCTAAGCCCAATTCTCATCTTATTCATATACTTTCCTAAATAGTAGTTTTTGCTAATTATAGTTTGCTAACTTTAGCTCCTCTTACCTATCTTAGCATTCTTACTAGAGATAGTAAAGAAATACAGTGTATCTTAAATTTACAACAGGTCTCAGTTTTTCTCTTCTCTTACTTTCTCTCTCTACTTGCTTCCATTTGTTAGGTGCCTGCTCTGTGTATGACTCAGTTTGAAAGAGTATAGAAGCCACGCGTGGGTTTTAGCCCCAGGTCTATAATTGTACACTCGAGTGAACTTGTCCTTCGCTGTTTTGTGCCTCAGTTTTTATACCAACATGAAATAATAGTCCTTGTCCTATCAGCTTCACAGTTTCAAGAGATTACAGTAATTCGATAAATATGAAAAAAAAACCTCTGAAAAACTAAAAGACTTCTACAAATCAAGTATCCAAGGAATGTTATTAAGTGCCAGACAAGAACCAAAATTTTAAAAAAGCGTAGTTAGAAAGCTTAAAAACAGAAAAGAGGTAAAGAAGTGGAAAGAAGATGACCACACAATCTCACAGATTCTAGCACTAGTACTCTTCTAGTAAATGGGAAATATTTGACTAGCAGGGAAATAAATGGAAGGAAATAGCAAAATTTGGAAGGACATTCTGCTAAATATTTAAAGATGAGGTATTGTTTATTTTTGATGTACACAGGACACATTTTTAAGTTTACTCTGCTTTAATAACACTCCCAAGTCTAGAAATCAACAAAACAATAAATCAACAAATTAAATTATTTTTAGTCTTTCCTGATTTATAAGGTGTAAATACTTTTCTTGAATTTGTATATTAATTAATTAATTTATTTTAATTTTCAACATTCATTTGCACAAGATTTTGATTTCCAAATTTTCTCCCCAGCTCTCTTCTCTCCCCCCCCCCCAAGACGGGCTGCATTCTGATTACCCATTTCCCTGAAAATTTAATAATTGTTGTGGCAGTCTAGTACTAGCTGGCTCCATCTTACCCCTACAAAAGCTATCTAGAAAAGGAACATCTTCAAATAAGTCAAGGTTTTACTTACTACAGGGTCTACTTTTTAAAAATTCATAATAGGATCAAACATCTAAAACTTAAACAGCCCTTAGACATCATCTAGTCCACCCCTCATATTTTCAGATATTGGGAGATACTTTAGATACTGAGCTGGGAGGTGGGAAGCCACATCGTTCTTTGACCTTCCTTAGTTATCTCTGACCTATTCCTTGTACCTCCCTTTTCTTTTAAGCCAGAAACCAGAACAAACCACACCCAGGTCCTACAATTTTTTCCCTACCGTCTCCATGAACCTTAAAGGCTGGCACTCTGAACATTCACTTATCTCAGCGGACCTCAGAGTTCTAGAAATTACCCATCACGCTCCTGGCTCTCAGCACTTTTCCTTTCTAAGTAGATCACTAGGACATTCTACTTTTCTCTTTTTACTCTGGTTCCATTCAGTCTGGGCAGTTTGTGATTTCTTGACTTGGTCATGGTTTTTACGGAGCCATTAATTTGTTTTCTAAGTCAGTTTTTTTTAGTAACTATATTTTTCTAATTTTTTTTCTAATTTTTTTAATCTTTTGACTTTATTTTAATATTTCTTGTTCCATGTAATGATGGATTTCTATTTACTCAATTTTCTTTTTCAAGGAGTTTATTATTCATAAAGGTTTCTACTTTTCACTCTAGGCTACTAGTTCTCCTTCCAATTTTATTCCTCAATGTAAGGCACACTTATAATCCCTGCTATTGGGGAGGCTCAGGAGTTCTGAGTTGCAGTGGACTGAGCTGATTGGGTATCCACACTAAGTCTGTCACCATTATGTTGAACTCTGAGGACTGGGGGTCACCAGCCTTCCTAGGAAGGAGCAAATTATTCCAAGTTGTAAACTGAGAAGGTCAAAGTTCCTAAGCTGATCAATATTGGGATCGGGCTTGTGAGCGACTCCAGCTTTCATCTGGAGACTCTATCTCTCATCTGGAGACTCCATCTCAAAAGAAAACAAATTTCTAAATGCATTTTTAAAAATCTCTTGCTTCATTTTTTTTGGCAGCTCTTGGAGTTGCCATCACCAAGCCATTGCTTTCACTGAGGTTCTAAGTAAACTTATTGTAAAATTATTCTGTTCTGAGTTTACCTCTTGGGATTCTTAATCTGTAGGATATCTTCATAGTGTTTGGTGTTTTCTTCTATTTATCCCCATCTCCAACCTCAGTTTTTGAATTAGAACTTTGTCCCAGGCTCTGTTCCCTTTCTCATTCTTGGATGGAGTAGCTCTATTTTCTCTGTGGTCTTGATGATGCTGTCATCACAGTTCTGAATGTGGTGACTGGGACCAGACACTAGATTCTGCCACAATCCCTGGCTTCTACCTCCATCTCCTGGTGGTCTGACATAGATGCTGGCCTCAGCCTCATCTCTGTCTCCTTTTTCTGGTAGAGTCTCCAACCTGGAGTTGGCTCCATTCTCAACTGTAGCTATGCTAGGCTCCAACCCTATGTGAGAAATTGAGCTCCTCTCAGATTCCCTGGAAGATCGCCTTCTTTATTCGCTCCTTGAGGCACACAAGTTACTTGGATTCTGTGCTGACAGGAGTACTTGTGGGAGGGTCCCAAAGTGTGTTTATACTGCCCTGCCCTGTGTCTCTGTGCAGTGTCATACAGGGGACTGACTCTGTCACAAACTGCTACTCTGGTAAGTCAGGGCTGAGATCTCACCCTCTGAAGACCCATTTACCTGACTTTGTACTGTCTTTCACCTTTTCCCTTTTGTATCTCCTCTCCCAGTATTGCACAGTACTGGACTGGATGAGAGAGTCTGATGATATTTGTCTTCCATCCACTGCCCTTTAAATCTTTACTAGAGTGTGGTTGGGAGGGTTGAGACCATCTAGGATCTTTTGTTTTACCAACTAGATAATATCATCTCAAAGTACTTTAAAAAAAACAAGCAAACGAGAAATAGACCTTCAACCCAAATTGGGACAATGTATGGCCAGCGTTCATTCAGTAGACACTCAGTTAGCAAAAGAGAAATCAATAGAAAAAAATAATTTTGTTTCAGTCCTAAAACTGTCCCAGTTTAAGTTACTAAAGAACAAATAGAAAGGCTATCTAAAACTGATGGGCTCAGAAGGTTGTTTTTTTTTTAGTTGTCTACAGGGTTATTCAATCTATTTGTCCATGTCTAGCCATTTCAAGTCTTATTACAGTTTAAAACCAGACTCATAAGGCATCACAAACAAAATTCTAGTTCCTTGAACTTGGGGTCAGAGGAGAAAAGTTACTTTCCCGACTTCCTTTCAAGGTCACTTAGCAAAAGACATATTCTTATAGGAACAGAAATCATTTACTACTCTTTGGATCAATATCAGTTCAGAAAGTAAAAGAAATAGAATCCAGGCTGTGAATTGATACAATCATTGTGGAGGGCAATCTGGAATTATGCCCAAAGGGCTATAAATAATTACATACCCTTTGACCCAGCAACACCACTTCTAGAGTTGTATCTCAAAGAGATCATAGAAGTGGGAGGAAGACCCATATGTAGAAAAATATTTATTGCAGCTCTCTTTGTGGTGGCAAAAAACTGGAAATTTGGGGGATGCCCATCAATTGGGGAATGGCTGAACAAGTCATGGTACATGAATGTAATGGAATATTATTGTGCTATAAGAAATGGGGAGCAGATGGACTTCATATTCACATGGAGAGGCTTATACAAACTGATGCTAAGTGAGAAGAGTAGGACCAGGAAAAATTCGTGCACAATCACAGACACATCATACGTGTGACAGCCAGCTTTGATAAACTGGACTCTTCTCAGCAACGTAGAGGTATAAGACAACTCTACAAGTCTGAGGATGGAAGAAGATGCCTACATTCAGAGAAAGATCTAGAAAGAACAGAGTTTAAAGACTGAAGCAATACATGCTATCGCTCTTTTCCATGTTTGGCTCTCTTTCTTTTTTCCCATTGTTCACTCCATTGGTTACAACCCTTCTATACAACCAGACTAATGTCCAACATGAAAGTATTTGCAGATCCTATATCTGATTGCATGCCACCATGGGGGGGGAGGGGAAGAAAGGAGAAAATTTGAAACTCAAAGGATTGTGGAACTGAATTTTGTAAACCAAAAGTAAACTTTTAGTTTACTTTAAGCCAACTCTCCTACATAGCCTTCAATAGCCTAAATATATACAAAATGCATCATTTTCCAATATTTCCATGCCTTCCTGATCAGTTTTTCCTATTTTTCCCACTTTGTATGCAGCACAAACAAGGGATATTTGTTATACAGATTGTGTTACCCACTTAACCTGACTCACAGCCCAGTTTACGGCAATCACCTGCCACCAAAGGTACTGGAAGCTGTCATTCATCAGTCAGGAGTCAAGACATACTTGTGTCCATTTGAATCAAAGACATGGTTACTAATTTCAGTGACCTTGTAGCTTTTTTTATCAGTATAGCAGATTATGCCAAGCTCATACTAAATGTGGCTTCCCTGGTATTGTGGTAATGAGTCATACCTGGACAATTTTCTGGAGGATTCTGTTTAATGTACAGCTGTGGTGGGGTCAACTCCTAGAGTCATTACTTAGAAGGTACCCAGCATGTGCCTTCACATGGAAGAGCCTTAATAAATATTTGTTGAATTAAATTGAATTGGTGACCATGTTCTCTACAAGCCATTAGTATATTCCTAGGCAAATATCAGGGGCTTTGAAGAGGAATGAATTTTTAAGAATCACTTGATTTACTTTCATTTCCTAAGGAACTCCAGAAACCCTACCTAATTTCACTCCACTTTGGAGAAGCTGTGTAATTTTGTGAGTAGAAAATGAGCCTTAGAGTCTAAAAGTCCCAGCCTTGAATTCTGCTTTTGACATCTGTGTGACCCCGTGGTCACACAGACAAGTCATTTAGCATCTTAATTTCCCAGGAAACTTTCAAAGAGTACTCATTAGAGGCTAGTTTTTTTTTAATCTACATTTGTAGGAATTTCTACCCTGAACATTCCCTACACAATTCAAGGGGGCAAAATAAAATAGTCAATTGGTCAACACATATTTATGAAGTGCTTGTTATGTGCTGGGCACTGTATGAACTGCTGGGGGGTTATAAAGAAAGGTTTAAGAAAAACTCACAGTCTCTTCCAGTATTCTAGTAGGAGACAATATATTATAAATACCTAGGTTCATACAAGAAAGATCCAGAGTAGATAGAAGTATTCTAAGAGTTCCAATGTCATGCTGTGAGGACCAGGGGATTCCTTCTGTAAAGAGTGGGATTTGATCTGAGTTTTAAAAAAAAAATCCATGGCAACTCAGAGGCAGAGGCGAGTGGACAAAGCATTCCAGGCATGAGGAACAACCAATGATAAGGCACAAAACAGGAAATGGAGTTTCCAGTTTGAGGTATTGGAAGCAGGCCAGTGGAGTTGGAGCATAGAGTTCATGGAAGGGAGTAAGGTGTAAAAAGGCTGGAAAGTAGGAAAGGACCAGTTTATGAAGGTCTTTAAATACCAGAGTTATTTATATTTTATCCTCAAGGTAAAATGGAGCTGGTGGAAATGATTGGGCCCTGTTATGGGTTATGATGTGGTCAGACATATTTTAGAAAAATCACCTGAAGAGATGAATATGGATAGAATGAAATGGGGAGAGATTTGAGGCAGGAGGCCATTACAGTAGCCCAGGCAATATGTGATGAAGCCTAAACTGGGGTTGTGGCCATATGAGTGTGGAGACTGGAGCATTTATGAAATTTCATGAAGGTAGACATGAAAAGATTTGACAAGGGGTTGCACATGGAGGGCACATGAGACATCAAGGGTGATACCAAGGTTGCAAGCCTGGGTGGCTAGGAAGGTGATGGTGCTCTTGGCAATACCAGGGAAGTTTGGAAGGGGAGAAGTTTTAGGGAATGGAGAAGGAGAGAGGTAATAAGCTCCATGGTGAACTGTTCAAGTTGAGATACCCAGTTTAAGACATTCAAAAGGTAGCTGGAGATATATGACTGCAGCTCAGAAGAGAGACTAGGACTGGATATATAGATCAGTTAGATAGAGATTCGGATTAAGCCCATGGGAATTTATGAGACCACTAATTGAGAGAACATAGAGAGATAAGAGAAGGAGACCCAGGATAGAACCATGGAGGATGCCAAGGTTAGTGAGCATGATGTGATTGAAGAAACAGTCAAGGAGGTTTTTAATTTTCCTCCCAGGGCACATTCAAGTGAAGAGGGAATAAATATAGTGAGCATCTTGTTAGAAAGAGAATACCATTGACCTGCTCTCTCTATCCAAGTCAACATGAAACAAGTGAAGAAATACTGAACAAAGAATGGACTAGGCTATGACATCATGAGTTTTGAAAAATCATGACACTGCCAGGGGCTCAGGAACTGGAGGCCATTCTTGAGTCTGCAGACAGACAGTGTTGGCAATGAGTGAAGCCCCTAGTGCACTGTCTGCATGGTCCAGCCTACCTGGGATTCTACAATGACATACTGGTTTCTGCAAACAAAGGAGCAACTCTATCTATTGGGTATTTCAGGAAGTAGATACCCCATTTTATAGATGAGGAAACTGAAGTATACCGGTTAAGTGATTTCTCCATGATTCCACAGCTAATAAATGTCTGAGGCTGAATTTGAATTCAGGTTATTTCTGACTTCCCTCTACACTGTCCACTTACTTCCTTGTTGGTTTTCTTTTCTTATCACAGGTGTATAAAATGGCATTCTTTATAAATATAAGGTATAAATTAGTCACGTGTGAGTTCAGCTAACATGAATCAGTTCAGGAAAGGCTTGTCATCCTTCAGTCAATTTATGAAAGTGAATTTCCAGAGCTATTGAGGTGAGGACCCAGATCTTAAACCTGCAGTGGGTACAGGGGACAGCAGCCCCATGAGATCTGACCTGACCCAGACAGTTCATCTTATGTTTGTGCTACAGGTAAGTTTGAAAGCTCTCCAGGTCACAAACGCTACATTAGACTAATATTCTTTCCTATCTACATTCTATAAAACACAGACAGATGCTTGTTGAAAGTATATGATGGCGGCCTAGGAGAAAGGAGCTTGTTGTGTGTGCAACATCATGAAGTATTGCCTGCCCTTCTTGTTGGGATCACAGAGTGTGAATAACATGGGTGCTAGGTTTCCAAGTCTGCTTCCAGGTCACCACGTGGAAGCTTGGGGGTAGGAAAGAGGCCTCCTTCCAACCCTGCTCATGGTCTTGAGTTTTGTGGCAATGAAGAGTCCTGTGTTTCACAACTGAGCTAGGAGGGATGATCTCCCAGGAAACCTTTCCAAAAAGGAGACAGCTTCCAGCTACAGCCTCTTGGTTGTGCTCTCCAGGCAGAAGGATGAAATTCAATAGAAACAAATGTAGTCTGGCCCTTGGGTACCCAAAAAAATCAACATCAGAAATATAAAGTGGAGTAAACATAGTCTGATAGAAATTGTCTTGAAAAAGATGTAGATTTTAGTGGGCTTAAAGATCAATCTGAGCCAACAGTGTGATGGAGAAAGAAACAAAAAAAAAAGGAATTCAATCTTGAGCTGCATTAGTTGGGGCAAAACTTCCAGGAATAGAGAGTTAATCATTGCACTGTACTCTGTCCCTGTCAGATGTTATCTGGATTATTGTGTTCAATTCTAGGCTTCTTCATAGTTTAAGGACATAGATAAATTGGAGAGTATCCAGACAGGGGTGATTAGGATGGTGAAAGGTCTCCAGTTCACGTCCTGCAAGGATTGGGCTGAAGGAATTAAGGTAGTTTAATCCTGGAAAGGGGAGACTTGGGGAGGGGGGAGGAAAGGAGAGCTGTCTTTAAGCATTTGAAAGGCTTTCATTTGGAGGAGGGATTTGATTTATTTGGTCCTGAAGGGCCAAATAAGAAGTGGTGGACAGAAGAGGCTGAATTAGATTTGCTGCCAGAAACAATTTCGTTAGGATTATCACTGTCCAAAGGTGAAGTAGGCTGCTTTGAGGTGGGGTGGTCAGGGTTGGGTTCTCCCTCTTTGGAGGTCTACAAATAGAGGTTAATCAAACGTTTGTCGATTACGTTCTACAGGGATTCCTTTTTGTTTTAGACTAGATGGCCACTGAGGTCACTTCCAACTCTCAAATTTTTGGGGTTCTGCTACTCCAACTCAAGAAATCTTGGTTTGGCTCTGACAGTGACTGCCTTTGGATGACCTTGGTTGCTCCACCTCTCTAAGACCTAGTAGCCTTGTCTATAAAAATCAGGATAAAAGGAACTTAGATTTGGAGTTAGAAGGGACCTCAGAGGCCACCTAAATCAATCTACTTATTTTGCAGATAGGGAAATAGGCCCAGAGAGGCTGTGACTTGTTCAAGATAATTTAGGTAATAAGTGACAAGAATGAGATTTAAACCCAGATACTGTATTTCTAGAGCCAGCTCTCTCTCCATTTTATAACAATTTCTCATAATAGCTTGACTATCTCAGTCAGCATTGTAAAGAAAGTGCTCTGTAAACCTTAAAAATAAGACAAAGATGTGAGTTGTTGTTCTTCCTTACGTGCGGATTCAGATTCGAGCTTCATCTTCTTTTCTTACTGCCTTATAAATCAGTCAATGCTTTACATATCAAAGAAGTCTAGGTTTTATGCTTCTGCTACTGAAAGATGAACTATTTTTAAGTTAGGAGTATACCTCAAAATTGAAGGGTCACTTCACCATTCAGAAGCAAAGTCCACCTGAAATGGTTCAGAAATCAGCTATTGTAACAGAAGCCTGCACAACCTCCCTACCAGCGAAGCTAAGGATTTTCTCACACAACATCTTGCCTTTCTCTTCTGCAGCAGAAGATACCCAAAGAGCCCAACCAAACAAACCAAAATCCTAAAATTTTTGTCCTCTAAATTTGTCCTCCTAAAATCCTGTCCTCTCTCTGCATGGCAAGATCAGAGGCTAACACAGTTGATTTCCTGCGCTCTCTGTATGGATCTTTGCCCTTCTGTATCCCAGCCTGGCTTCATATGTAACTTTTCTTCACTGCTCATAAACCTATTTCTCTTGGACAGGGGTAGTTTTGTGCAGTTCTGGGGAGCAGTTAAGCCTTTTCCTATTAGCCATGCCACAAGGAAAAGGTCCATTTTTTAATTACCTGCTTTAAAAGTCTTCTATAATTTAATCAATGATTGCTGGTGTTTTGTGGTGATTACTAGTTTTAAAATGATTTTTTTAAATGATCAGTCATTTTAAATAGTATTCTTTGCTGGGTTGTAAATTAGTCTTCCAGAGTTTACAGAATACTTGAGTTTATTAATAATATGAACTTTTAAATCTGCTTTGCAATAATGGTATGAGATAAACAGTCTAAGAGCAACAAAAATAAAAGAAAGAATCTTAACTACCTCATTTTCTTCTTCCATCAGGATTAGTTGAATCCCTACATTCAGAGCTGGAGACCTGAATTTGGGTCACTAAAATGTCATTGAAGTCCTAGCATCATAACAAAAAAAAATCCCAACATAAGTAAAGGACAGCATTTTGATAACTCAGAAATACAAAGACATGGTAATAATGATCACATTGAGAATAATACAGTCATATAGACTGCTCCTTTTCTGATGAACTAAATTACATTTTTAAAAAGTTATCTCTTGGTTGTAGTCTTATTCAGCAAGAATCATGTTAATACTACATTTGCCTTTTAGCATCCTTCAATTTCAAAGAGACCACGATGACGGTGGATACCGCATCCTCACTCATTTGTAAATAGACTACCAGTCCAGGAATCACTTCTGAAATGTGGCATCAATTGCATGGGTTCCCATTTAGTTTGAGATGAATAAAAGCCACACTGGATAGACAAATGCCATCAAACTTGGCAGTTTAAAGAAGGGCACCTCATACTCAAAATCAGGATTGTCAATCATCACCCAGGATTAAGGGAGATATTTTAAAAACCTAAAAGCAAGCACTTCCTTTTAACTTCTGCCTACTGTGCATTTTGGATTATTGCCCAGAAACAGCATTACTTAAAACAAGACTGCCTCCCTCCTACCATCTATGAGAAGTGCATTGTTACCATCTGCTGCCTTCTATTTGGAATCAAAATCAGCGATTCATACAGTTTAATTTAGAGGGTTTTTTTTAAATGGCCTGTATATGTAGAGTTCTCCTTCTTGTTAAACTGGAGCTGATTTTTTTCTTTATTTTTTTCCCCCAAAGCAATGTGATAATTTTCCACAAACAACAAAAATTAAGTTAGTTTTAGGAGTTTCACTGTATATTTTTCATATAAAGTAGAAACTTTCTAAAGGTATACCCTGGACACTTCTATCAATTTATTTTTCTCATTTTATATTTTCTCTTTATAGACATCTTTAGTATTTTAATATGAGAGGCATAATTTAAATAGATACATATGTATATAACATACACACATATTTATATGTCTCTTCTCTATTACACCTGCGTTGAAATGGCATGAATGACCCAAAATATTTAATAATATATGTTTTTCTTCCATTAATTGAAATAGGCATAATACCAAATAGATTATATGACTTTGAAGGAAAATGAATACTAGTTCTTTAATCAAAATTAAAAAAAGAAAATAAGCCCACAACATTCCAAGACTAATCTTATCAACATATAACCTCTTAATAAGATTACTGAAACCTGTTCATTTATGAAAAGTTCAACATTCTATTAAATTACTAACAAAACACTGAATTACAACCCAACAGGTTGCTTCATTGAATTCATTCAACCACTACTGACAAACATTCCAAATTTGAACTTAATTAATATTCCTACTTCTGGTTTCCATAGTTTCTTTTTAAACACGAGTACCAGCAGAAACTGGCAGTAACTTTGCCCATATTCTCAATAATAACCCCCCTCTGGCTGTCAATATGTATGAAAAGAAAAATAAATTTTGCATACCCAGAACAGCCTGGCATTTTCACGTCTTTTGTTTTGAAAAAATGCTGGTAACATTTTTTCCCCTTTCCCACCCCACCCCTATTTTTTTTTTTTTGCTTAAGCTGTTTAACTATTTCTCTGGCTATATTATATATAGGTTCAAACAGAAAATAAATGCCTAGACTCAAGAGTGTACTGTGGGTTATGATTCTCAGCCTATGAAAACAGAAATCTGCTTTCCCATCATCACAAAAGCACAACAGAACAATTTTTTTTTTATTTAGGGAAGGATTTTGGTAGATGGAGCTCTTCTCTTTTTCAAATGATCACAAAAGTAAAAACCAGGGGTGTTATGAGGCTCAGAGGAGCTAATAGAGGTAAAGCACTTGCGAAGCTTAAAGTGCCACATGAATGCCAGTTATTATAAACCTCCAGTCACCAGGCCTCCAATCTGATCATCATAATAGCAGCATTTATGTAGTGCCTACCATGAGCTTTCTAGCTATGTCAGCCAGTCAATAAGCATTTATTAAGCGCCTAGAACGGGCCAGGCCCCTTTCCAAATTCTGGGGATATAACAAGAGGCAAAGGAGAGTGCCTGCCCTCAATGAGCGTGCAATCTAACAGAGGAGAGAATATGAAAACAAATATGTACAAATGGGCTATAAACAGGATAAATAAGAGATAACTGGTAGAGGTAAGGCCTTAGAATGAAGAGAAGTTGGGAAAGCCTTGCTGCAGAAGACGGAAGGAAGCCAGGGAAGTGAGGAAATTCCAGGCACGGAGGACAGACAGAGAAATCCCCAGAGCTGAGAGGAGTGTGCTGTTCATGGGACCACAAGGAAGCCGATGGAGAGAAAAGTATAAGATTAGAAGACCAAGAGGGAGTTAGGTTAAAAGGGATCTTCTGGCCAAATAGAGAATTTTGTATTTCATCCTACAGGCAATAGGAAAACCTCAAGTTTACTGAGCAGGAAAGTGACGTTGTTGGGCCTCTGTTCTAGGAAACCCACATTGGTGGTTGAATGGAGGACAGATTGGAGTGGGGGAAGACTTGAGGCAGGCAGACTCACCAGGAGGTTATTGTAGTAACCCAGGGACAAGGCGACGAGGACCTGCACCAAGGTGGTGATGGTGGTGGTGGTGTCGGAGGAGAGAAAGGAGCATATCTGACAGATATTGCAAAGGTATAACTGACCAGGACTTGACAACAGATTGGATATAAGCTATGAGAGATAGTGAGGACTTGAGGATAACACAAAGGTTAGGAACCCGAGGGACAGGAACATAGTATTGCTCTCTACAGTAATAGGACAAGTAGAAGGGAAAAGAGGGTTTAGGGGAAAAGATAAAGAGTTTGGTTTGAGGCATGTTGAGTTGAAGAAGTCTACTGGACATTCAGCTCAAGATGTCTGGAAGGCAGTTGGAGATGCAAGATTGGAGGTTATTAGAGAAATCAGGAAAGGCAAGATAAATGTGAGAATCATTAGTATAGAGATGGTACTTATGTTCATGGGAGCTGATGAGATGGATCACCAAGTGAAGTAGCATAGAAAGAGGAGGAGAAGGCCCAGGACAGAACTTCATGGGACACCCATGGTCAGAGGATTTGACAGGGATAAGGATTCAGCAAGGCAGACTGAGAAGAAGTGTTTGGTGAAACAGGAAGAGAATCAAGAGAGTAGTGGTATCCAGAAAAGCTAGAGAGAAGAGAGGATTAAGGAAGAGAGAGTGATCAGTGATACTGAAGGCCACAGAGAGGTTGAGGAGAATGAGGGTTCAGAAAAGGCCACTGCATTTGACAACTAAGAGATCATTAGTAACTTGAGAGAGCAGTTTTGGTGCAATGATGAGGTTGGAAGCCAAAGAAGAGAGTAAAATAGGGAAAGTGGAGGCACCTATTACATATATATACATATAAATGTATTATAGGTGACTTTTTCAAGGAATTTTGCCATAATGGGCAGAAGATATACAAGATGATAATGGGGACTGCAGTATCTAGTGAGAGGGTTTTTTGTTTTTGTTTTTAGGATGGGAGAAACATGGGCACGTTTGTAGGGAGCAGAAAAAGAAGAAAAGAGGGGCTCACAGAAAATAACTTCCATCTTTTTTTCTGCAAAATATAGGGAATGTTTTCAGCTCAGAGGTTGAGGGGTAGGAGAACCATGGAAAGTCTGAGGAAGAGTAAAAAGGTTTGAAAGAGCCACGGTGGAGAATGGGATAGTGAGTTGATAAGGGAGGCATAGCAGGATTGCCTAACAGCAATGAGGGCCCACTTGAGGTTATGTAACTTAAATTTGTAGTGTATCCAATCAGAATGGTATCATGATTTCTTGTATCACAATAATATTCCATTGCAATCACACAATACAACTTGTTCAGCCTTCCCCAATTGATGGGCATTCCCTCAATTTCCAGTTCTTTGTTACAACAACAAAAAAAGAGTTGCTATAGACATTTTTGTACATTTATGTCTTTTTACCTTCTCTTTGATGGCTTTGGAATACACACTAGTAGTGGTGTTGTTGGATGAAAGAGTATGTATAGTTGTGTAGCTCTTTGGTCATAGTTCCAAATTGTTCTCCAGAAGGGCTGAACTAGTTCACAACTCCACCAACAATGCATTAGTTTTCTGAATTTTCCACATCTCCTCCAGCATTTGTCATTTTCCTTTTCTGCAACTTTACCTGATTTGATATGCGTGAGATAATACTTCAGAAGTTTTAATTTGCATTTCTCTAATCAGTGATTTAGAGCATTTTTTTAATGTGACTGTACTGATAGCTTTGATTTCTTTTCCTGAATATTGCCTTTTCATATCCTTTGATCATTTATCAACTGGGGAATGGATTTTATTTTTTATAAATTTATGTCAGTTCCCTATTTATTTGAGAAATGAACCCTTTATTAGAGAAGCTTGTTATAAAATTTTTTCTCTCATTTTGTTTTCTAATTCTGGCTAGATTAGTTTTGTTTGTGCAAAACTTTTAGTTTTCATGTAATCAAAATTATTCATTTTACTTTCTGTGATCCTCTCTTTTATTTGGTTATAAACTCTTCCCTTATCCATACATCTGATAGGTACATTTTTTCCAAAGCTAATATTTATTAAGAACTTAAAATGCATGAGGTGCTGTGCTAACGTAAGGTCCTGTCATGTTTGAGAGGTGTTGAGACTATGTGTCTGCCAACTAGGTTCATTCTGTTTAGATAGTCTCATTCCCCAGAGGAATGAGTACCAGGTGGTGGATTTATTTATGTTTTGCCATAAATACACATTTATAAGATGTGTACCCACATGAGTTAGTTCACAGAGGGCATCCATAGATACCTGTGGAATCTTCCCCAGCTTCTCCAAGGGAGACTGAGTCTTGTTTTCAGAGGAGCAAGAAACAGGTCACAAGGGTGGATGTGCTCTTATATCCAGTTTCTTATCTTAGTACTAGAGTAGAATTGTATCTGTTTACCCCCTAAATATCGCTAGTCTAGGCGCATGATTTTTAAATTTGCCCCAAGCTTACACCTGTTGGCTTGGCCACTGCTCACTAAACGTTGGTTATACAAAGACTTTTTTGTTGTTGCTCAGTTGCGTCCAACTTTTCATGACTCCATATGGGGTTTTCTTGGCAGAGATAGTGGAATAGTTTCCCATTTCCTTTGCAATTTCTTTCTCCAGTTCATTTTTACAGATGAGGAACTGAAGAAAATAGGGTTAAAGGACTTGCCCAGAGTGGTACAACTAGAAAGTTCTGAGGCCAAATTTGAACTCAGGAAGATGAGTCTTCTTGATTGCCAGGCTGACCACTTTATTGCACCACCTAGAGTTATACAAAAAACTATCACAAATAGCACATAGTAAATAAATCCTTTTATTCAAGGAGATAGCAAAGAAAAATCAGAGGATTTATACCAATTAGAGTACATCAGAAAATAAACAGAATCAATGAGGTCTCCCGCAGGAAGTGATAAATCTACATTCAAACAAGAAGCCCCAATCCCATAAAAAGGGAAAATTTTCCAAACTCTCTAGGGAAACAAAAGAGAAAATGAGGATATGCTAATAGGCAGGCTTCCCTGACACATCTGCAGCTTACAAGGTTTTTTTTTTCCCTATATTCATATGTCTAGAGTTGGTCCCAAAGAAGGTCATATACACTGTATGTTTTTCAAAGGAACAAAATCTTCTCTCTCAAAAGCTCTTGAGCCAACTCCACCATTTATATATATGGTTGAGATACTGAACGCAAACTCTCAACACCTTGAACTACCGCTACAATGAACATCTTGTTCCCTGGTCATGCTCAGCAATTTCTATGTCAATCTGGAGCCAATGAAGCAGCAGCAAGCAAAACATATCAGATTTGGGTGGAAGCCTGGTTGTAACAGAGGCTCTTGAAAACTATTAAGGCTTGGAAGGTTATAATCTTCATAGAAAGAAAACCCAACATAATGAAATCTCAAGTTTTTGAAATATTAAAAGATTGATGTAGTCTAACTTTAATTTTAAAGTGGCAGGACCCTTAGATTAGATTAGGTTCCAAACTCCTTGAGGAAGGCGACCATCTTTCACCTTTCTTTGTGTCCCTAGAGTTTACACCATGCCTGGCACATCCTGGGCATTTGATAAATTTTTATTGACTATTGGCTCATAAACTAAGAGTATGCATATAATTACCTGTAAAGAAAGTTATTTTGATCTGATAATTTATCAGTCAAATTCTATTCTCAACAAAGTATAACTTAAAATATTTGCTACTCCTATGATTATGCATCACTTTTAAATCCAACTAAGAATGTCAGGTTTTCAAATTTATCCTCTAAGTACCAAAGGTAGTTTTATAGGAATTTAAGGAAGGAAATCTGGAAAGAAGATTATGATATTAACTTAAAATAAAATCATATATACATATACATACATATATATGTAGAAGAAAAATCCATTTCTTCAGTTTTTAAGCTCAACTCCAAAATCAAGTGACATTCCCTAGACAATTAAATGAAGAACACAGTTATTTCATGTTTAACAATTCATTCCATGTAAACTCATTTATCCATTCAACATTTGAGAGCCCACTATGTAGAAGACACTGTTCATCCTCAAGAATGCCTTTCTCTAAACAAATGGCAACCATAAATTTAAATTAGCTAAAACACTTGACATATGAACCAGTTTTTCCATATTTTGAAAACTTTCAAGTATTCATTTAAGGACACCAACTACATGTTTTGTTTAACACCTTAAAAAAAAGTAGGGGGCAGCTAGGTGGCACAGTGAACAAAGCACCAGCCCTGGAGTCAGGAGGATCTGAGTTCAAATGTGACCTCAGACACTTAACATTTATTAGCCGTGTGACCTTGGGCAAGTCACAACCTCAATTGCCCTGCCTTTTCCCCTCCAAAAACAAAAGCAAAAAAAAAGAGCTTACTATTATACAGATATATGTAGAAGTATAAACACTTTTTTCTCTTGTCATGATTGCTTTCGTAAGTATATTTGACTAGGGATACATTAAAACTGACATTTTCAGAAATTAAAAAAAATACCATGTAATTTGCTATTATATTTGTGACTGGGGCTTATTAAGTACTTATATTTTCTTTCTTTTTCTTCCTTCTTTCCTTCCTTCCTTCCTTCTTTCCTCCCTCCCCCCCTTCTCATAATGGAATCAGTTCTCTCCTTATCAGCCCATTCTGGTGACTACAATGCAGAGAGTTTTGAAGGATTCTCAGAGTTCTATGTGTGAAGGTATCTTTCACCTGGTCAAATTCACATTACATCTATCCCCAAACTATATATTCAGAGCTTGTAATGGCTTAGAACAAACTGAGGAAACACATAAGATGTACATCCAGCACTTAGCTTAGTGTAAGCACTTACTAAATGCTGATTGGCTGATAGCTCAAGGATTGATGGTTTTTTCATTTTGGTTTGCTCCAGCTTTAGTGATTTTGAACAAATCTTTTCATCTCCTGTGGGACTTAGTTTCCTTATCTGTGAAATGGGAGAGTTGGACTAGAATAATCTGTAAAGTACCTTACAACTCTAAAATTCCACGATTTAACCAACTTCTGGCAAAAGTGCTTCCTAAATCAAGTTGGGGAGAGAGGGACCTTTCATGACCTACCAGTGGTATCAAGAGATACAAATTGAATTTACAGAAAACCAATGTTGATCATGAACAGACTTCCTAATCTTTAGCTTTCTGTCTTAATTTTAAATGGTAATAATCCACAATGACCATCTACTTGTGTGGAGAAAAAGCAGCAACTGTCGACCACAAAGACAGAGGCAGAGGTATCCAACATGAACTTGCAAATACCCCACCAATGCATGTTTTAAGAATTTTTCTCTTTTCTATAAAGACTGAAGCCCCTGAAGGAGGGCAGCTTCCACTGTAATTCTATTATATGAATGAAAAAAAACATTCATTAAGAGCTTATTATGTACAAAGCGCCATATCAAGTGCTGGGGTGGTCCTTGTTCTCAAGGAACTTTCTATTGGGTTTCAGATACAAATCAAACAGAAAGGCCCCACGGTTCTCAGGGTACAGTGGCAAAGTAGATGGCAACATATCTTAGCACAGGGCCTGAGATTTGTTGTTCAGTTGTGTCTGACCCTTCATGAACCCATTTGGGGTTTTCTTGACAAAGATTAGTTACCTTCTCTAGCTCATATTAGATGAGGAAACTGAGGTAAATATGGTTAAGTGACTTGCCCAGGGTCATGTGGCTAAGTCCCTGACAACATATTGGAACTCAGGAAGATGAGTTCCAGACCTCAGGACCAGCCCTCTATCCACTGCGCCACATAGCACAGTGCCTGCCATACTGTAGGCACTTAATAAATGCTTATCAATTATTGATTGATATTTCCACAATAGAATCATAACCATTTCTGATGTTAAACTATTTAACTGTGGACATTGGTGGTGAGAACTTTCTTTTATGGGTCCAGTGCTTTATCATACAGTAATTATGGGTTCTCAAAGACAAAACCTGTGGGTCGGGCCCTCCAACAGACATCTACCATTTGAAGACTTGTGACTAGAAGAATCATCAGGTGAACC
Organism: Pseudocheirus occidentalis; assembly: GCA_028646575.1. NCBI lineage: Eukaryota > Metazoa > Chordata > Mammalia > Diprotodontia > Pseudocheiridae > Pseudocheirus > Pseudocheirus occidentalis. The sequence continues at coordinate 213,700,252 of CM053598.1, forward strand.
ACAGAAACTCAAAAAGACTATCCATTCTCCACAGAGGAGAAAATAATCTTGCCTTGGTGGCAGGAATATCCGACCAGATGAACTCAGTTTTGTCCCAGTACTGAAGATGAAGAGGATGGTACTTTGTGCTCTCTCCATTCTAATATCCAAGAAACTTTCTATAAATGGACATTTAATGATAGAAGAACTTAAGGCACAGAGAAGAAAGGTATATATGCCATGTCACTGCTCTTGGCAATTATTATTGGTAGCAGTATTCTCCATGTTCTGGTTGGTAGAGATTTCTTGGATGTACACACACATACATGCATATGCGTGTACATATATACATGTCCATATACATACATACACACACACATACACATTACGCAATGTATGCATTACACTTTTTTGGGGGTGGGGTCTGTTCTTGGTACAGTACCATAAGTGGAGGAGAGGTGTCATTTTCAGCTTTTCCATAACCGTTTTTGGAAGGGGCATTTTTCCCTGCTACAAATCATTCACTTTCCTCACTCCAATGCCAGCACCATAGTCACAGCAAAATTGCACCTGATATGGGATTGGGCCTCAGTTCCCAGGTGATTAGAAGCCTCAGATGTCACTGTTTTCTTGTGCTCATCTACTTCTCATATCGCTATGAGCTCTTAATAGATGGTCAGGTTTTCCCCTGATGTTTGCTGATACTCCACATCAAGGAATCCTAGAATGTTGGAGCTGGAAGCAACTTTCAAAATAGTCTAATGTCAACTTCCTCATTTACAGATGAGGAAAATGAGACTCAGAGATGGTCAATTCCTCAACATCAGAGGCGGTGATAAGTGGTCCAGAATGACATAAGATGGTTACCCAAAGGCCTTGCTCTCTGATACAAGAAAAGCCAACAGAATATCAGATATTTATCCAATCAATGGATGATACTGATAATGTTGGATATCATAGATATCTATATAAATATATATTATAGATTCCAATTTTATATGAATATCCAGATAATAATGGAAAATAAAATCAAGGGATAATAAAAATTGGCACATATATGTGCATTTAAGTCTGAAATCAGTTTCTGTACATTACCTCCTTTGATCTTCAGAACTGAGGTAAATACAACAGATGGTGCAGATAGCATCATGTTCTAGAGAGCGAAACTGAGGCTCTGACAGGTAAATGTCACATAGCACTACTGGAACCCAGGGCCTCCTGCCTCCATGTACAATGCTATCCATTAAGTTGCATGATATTTTTAAATATGAATTTTAGGGATGAGAGCAAAGACTAAAAGGGGACGGGTGAAGAATCACAACACTTACATGAAGTGCTTTTGCTAACTTCTCATTAGATGCTCATAACAATATTGTGGGCAAAGTTCTATTGGAATTATTTCCCCTGCTTTCCAAAAGAGGAAACGGACCCCAGGAATCAACTCTAAGTCATACAACTGGCACCAGAGGCATCATTTGGATCTGGCTCTTCCTACTCTTCTAGTTGAGCACGCTTTTCCCACAATGCCACCCTTCATCTTAAAACACATACACATTTTAATAGCGTCCTCAGGAAAAAGTTCTTTATAACTGTGCTCATTTTTTACTGTGGTATTTTTGCTTGGAAAAATCTGCTCCAAACCACTGAATCCACTGGGGTTAAGAATACTTCCGGCTACTGTTCTTGGTAGGTATGTGTGCAGTTTGTGTTGTATGTTCTGGCTATTGCTCGACTTCCCTCTCCTACCTCCACCTCCACCTCTCCCCACCCCCCCAAAAAGCACAAGGAAATGAATTTCTGGAGGAAAATCAAGACACCAATAAGAGATGATACACAATGAGCCTAAAATGTTATTTTATTATTGTTTTGTATTACTTATAATTATTTATGATGATTTGTCTTGGTATAAAAGTAAATATGTACTTAAATTTCATCTTAGGTTAATGATGTGTCTATCTGTAAAGGATATTGTGCTTCATGGGGTTTTGAATCAGAAAGAAATTTCAAAAAGGTTCTAAATTAAAACTTAAAATATTACCATAAAAGCCTAGTAGACATTTAGCGTTTGCTGAATACACTTAAATTCTCCCCCTGGCGGCCCACCACGGATATGGAACAAATTTACAATTACGCAGTTTCAGAACTGTTAATTACTCTGTTAATTTCACATTCCATGTGAAACCCACATTACTTAATGCTAAACCTCAAGTAATGCGTGCAAATGACGGACACTCAAGAAACATTTTCTATCATTCCAGGTCAGACGCTGTTCAAACAAACGCCTCGGATGGTCCACTTATTTTAAGTGACTTAGGGCAAAAGGCATTGCTCTCAAAAATTGATGGACCGCTTAGTCATACGTGCTCCAGGCAACTGCCTAGCCGAAATGAATGTATCAGGCAATCTTTCTCCCGCTCAAGCCCCTTGTCATGAGGCCTTTAATTTCGTTATTAGAGATTCACTTCTTCAACAAGGTAAGTTGGTTTAGAAGAGTCCACAATTAAAATGCAAATAGCCCTGACAGGGGGAGACTCTAAGCTTTGACCAGCTAGTGACAGCTTGGTCATGGTACTGATCAGGTTAGCTCGCCAGGTACTTGACAGCTGGGACTTGTGTTCACAGGATAGTCAAAGGGGGTTAGAGGTAGAGTAGAGTAACAGAGTCGGAGTTGCAGGGGCAAGGATACGAGCTGGAAAGGGATGATAGGAGAGGATTCAGACTGGAAAAAGGACACTGAGGGAGTAACAGCCACCTGAGCAATGTGGTATTGCATTGTAGGACAGAAATGGAGGTCCCTTCCTGCCTCCCTGCCTCGCTACCCACCTCCCCAACTCCTGTCCCACCTGTTGCTCAGTACTGATAATTCTATCATCTAGGGATTGTCAGGTTATTTTGAAGCTAAAATTATTTCTGCTCTGAAACTTCTGAATTAAAACTAGCTCAACTGGATATTGTCTATAAAACAGATTTATAAATATTACTATCTTAGCTGAAATGAACTGACAATTTAATACATGTTACACAGTACATATTAATACAGGAAAGCATATTATAATCAGTGTAATGTTGACCAAGTACTAATCCATTCCACCTGCTCAAATATGAGTGCAAATAATTCTATATTTGCGATCCATCACCGCTGCCTCATTCATATCATGCCTTGTGAATAAGTGCTTCTCTTCTGAAGTTGTTTGCTAGTTTGAATGTTATATATTCATACTTGAATTGACTTTGGATAAAGCAGACTACACAACCTTTGAAACTCACTTGACAAAGCCTTACCAGGTAATTTAAAGGAATCATATATCAAATAAAGTTATTAAGTCATAAGAGCTAAGGTTAATTGGTATCCTCAGCCAACAATGGTAAAGAAATATAAGAAGGGAAAAAAAGTATCTTGCATGACTGTTGTCAGCTTACTACACGCACACACAGAAACTGGTTTATGAATCCTTTCAATAGGACTCTGTACCCAAAACCTGATTCTTCCAGCTTGTGTTTCGAAGAAACAAAATTGAACCAAAAACAATTTTGAAAGACGAGTTTTCTTGTTCACATACACTTTCCATTCTCAAAATGGGTTCTGGTCTCAATTTAGTTACAGGCCTAAGTCTCTACACAATAGCTTTCATGTACATGCTGCTTTACGGTCTACAACAAAACTTCTTTACAACCCCCATATGAGGTGAGTAGTGAATGTAGTATCAGTCTCACTTTACAAGTTAAGGAATGAGTCACAAAATCTAAGGAGAGAAGCCAGAGCCTGAGCACAGATCAAACTCCAAATTCATGTCTATTTCCACTCCATTACAACTGTTCGCTAATACAGAACATCATGTAAGGGGACCATTTGCTTTACCTGATAAATGTAGGGATTCAAACCTTCGGTTTTTTATGAAGAAACTGGTTTCCTTGTATCTTCCAAGTAGATTTGAGAGAGAATGGTACGGAGTATTTTTACACAGCAGTTATACCTTCAGTCAAAGCTGGGAGGGAAGTAGCTAATAACAGATAGCAGCATCAGTATTAAAGAAAAACTCAACTTGCCCTCCTAGAAAGTTAGGGGGAGGACAGAAGAGAGAAAAGATCGGGGGAAGGGTATTCACTAGGCTCAATATCTTGGGGTAAGGAGTAGGGGAAAGACGGGGAGAAAAAAATTGGAACTCAAAATCTTGTGGAATGAATGCTGAAAACTAAAATGAAGATAATTTTAAAACAAAACATAGCAATAGAAATGTGTTTAAAATAAATGCAAGATCAATGGGAAAAAAAGGAAAGATATGTGGAATGTGTCCAGAGGTGGTCCAGCAAAACAGGAGGACATGGAGTCATGCATTTCAAGGACTGGTTGAAAGAACTGAGATTTAACCTGGGAAAAGAGTCAGGAGGTGAAGTGCATGAAAGTCAATCGTGTCGAAGGATTACATACGTATTACTTGGTCAAAGAGAAAACTAAGCCCAGTAAGTGAAAACTAACAAGGAGGTAGATTTCAGTTTAACATAAGGAAAAAACTAGCAAACTCTCATTCCTCTTCAGAAGTGGGATGGGTCACCTTGGTTGATAGTGAGTTCACCATCATTGGAAGTCTTCAAGTGCATTCTGGATAACAACTTTTCAGAGATGGTGTTTAGAGATCCATGCTTAACACTTACTAGCTGTATGACCTTGGGCAAATCACTTAACCCAAATTGCTCTGCCTTCCCCTCTCTAAAGAGAGACTCAGAGAGAAGATGGACCTCTGAAATCCTTGCTGCAACTTATGACCTACTATGAAAAATTATAGCGGAAATGTGCCATAAGTATAAACAATGAAGAAAATATGTCATAGGATTCTTCACCGAACTTAAACATCAAATTCACAACCCTTATCTTAAAGAGGGGACATCAAGGAAAGGCGATAGTAAATATTAAAAAAGAAAATTCATTGGTGAACAGCTAGTTTGTAACGAAACTTCAAAACAAAGGCCCCATTTCATAACTGGATTCTACATGCCTTCAGTCAGTACTAACTTGTACTTGCATTAGCTGCATTGACCTGAATAAGGACGATCCTTCCCCACATTATTAGACCAGCCCTTCTCAGGTGGAGCGAGGAGGTGCAGATACCGACGAGCTACTTATGCTAAAATGAAAACTGGTTAAGTTTTTACACATCACTTATTTTTGAATCGCATTCTGGAAAAAGAGATCAACAGCATGGAGATCAGTACATTTTCGCAAAGTACATGCTAGGTAAAGTACAATATAAACAACGTGCAATCAAAGACAAGCGAGGTGTCCCAAATCCGAACTTTCAGAAGCCAAACGACTGTACAGCGGAATCTTGCTGTTGTAGTACACAACACTCCTCTAGCTCACATGGACGTTGTACACCAAGAGGTTCTGATACCTCAAGATTGGACTGAGACTCACATTCTCCTAAATTCCCTTTTAGACTATAGGTGTGAATGTACTTTCAACTGCATAGGTACAGAAATGGGGGAAGATAGTTCTACTTTCAGACTTCTGACTCATTAAAATATTTGTGTATTAAGTGGAGGAACAATTTAGTGGAAAAATAGTTTTGAAAAGACAACAGGAGCAGTTAAAAATGAACAAATTTGTTAACTTATTGTCCACTTATAATTTGTCAGTTAGAAAAGGCAGCATGAGCCACAAATATTCCACTATCGTATGAAACAAAGTTCTAGTGACTCTGTCTCTGGAGATGTTTAAGGAGAGACCCACCACATGTCCGAAAAGGTTGAATCACCTCTCTAAAAGCTGTGTGTAAAAGAGTCACATAATATTCTGAGATCTCTTCCAACTCTATTATTCTATGATTCTTCTTTATGAAACAACCATTCGGTGTGGCTAACTCTTCATTACACAATCCAGAAACTTTCTTTTAAAACTTATGTTGTTCTTCAGATTTTGAACTGCTTCACTTCAAACAATAACATTTCAGAAAATATGTGCCTCAGATCTCATTTTAAAGCTGTCAATAATTTACTCATTCACTTAATTTTAATGTAGTTAAGATTATGAAACGCATACAGCTATACTTTACTAAAATACAGTTTTTAACATTCAAATGGGTATCTTAGTTTAAAATTTCACTATCCAAATAAAGGAATTACTATTTTTAAATTAAATGTATAGATGCTTTTCCGACCATTATCTGGATATGATGGCTGTAAAAAA
>CM053598.1:213706914-213727254 GCA_028646575.1 Pseudocheirus occidentalis
AGAACAAAACAAGGGGGGGGGGTGCAAGATAGGAAGGAGGAACATACAATCAGCCTCTTACAATATGCCCACCATGGAGATGTCCTGTGTAATTACACAGGTACAGCCTGTATTGAATTGCTGCTCCTTCCAGTGGGAGTGGGTGACAAGGGAGGAATTACAAGAATCTAGAAATTAAAGCTAGACAGTCAAATGCAACTGGGAAATAAGACATACAGGGATGGGGGTAGGGAGACCCTCCCTGCCCTACTAGAAAGTTAGAGGGGTGTAGGAGGAGGACAGAAAAGGGAACAGATTGTGGGAGGGGCTTTACGGTGGGATCACTGATTTGGGCTTGGGGGTAAGGGAAAGAAGGGGAGAAAATCTGTAACTCAAAACTGGAAATGAATGATGTAATCAAGAAAATAAATTAAAAGAAAAAAAATCTAAAAAAAACAAAAACAAAAACAAAAAAAACATACACATCTTTCAAAAGTATCAGAGTATTTGTCAAAAGTATTTCCAAGTACCCATAATCATTAACAAAGCTCCGGTTAGCTTCACTCACATTAGTGTACTGAATCAGAACATTATTTTCATCTTCTGGCTTAAAGTCAGTCTTCTTTTGTTCTGCAGTCAAGATATGCTTCATCTGTCCAACCATACAATTCAATGTCCTTCAAAGGTGAAAAAACAATATGTTTGCATTTTTAATTATTAAAGTTGCTCACTATATTAAAACTATTTTAATTTGAATTAGTTAATTCCAAAATGTTAAACTATCTCTGCTTTATTATTTGCTTGCTTTAGAACAAAGAAAAAGCCATTATTTGCACAATATTTTAAGACAACATTCATATAATTCAGAAAACCATCACTTATGGAAGTGGAAAGAATTAGGCAGAAAGGATTAAAACATTTCTAAATAGGAAACAATTCATTCCCTCACTTTCAAAGTTAGAACTTTCCTGCCCTTGTTCACATATCCTATTCACAAAAAGAAAATCTTTTTATTTCAATTTTTGCTGATAAAATCATCCCAAAATGTCTCCTTTTCTGTCTTAATAAATAGTTTAGTAGCTGTGCAATAATTAAATCTCTCTTTGATTTAATTTCTCACCTCTTATTGAAGTGATAAAATCAAATTTAATTAATGAGGATTCTAGCTGATCGAAATTTAACTGTAACAATAAAACATGAAATTAAAGTGTTTGGTAAGAAAAAAAATGCATTGTGTGGCAGTACAGATCAATGGAAAGGGTATATAACTATATAACTATGCAACTAACAAATGACCTTGGTTAAGTTGTATATATAATGTAAAGTTGCCTAGGCAATTAAAATGAAGAAAGAGAAATTCTCACAATGTAAAGAGTCTTAAAAATGAATAATATAAACTAGAACGAGGCATCATCAGGCTATAAGTTACTTTTTGAAAAGAAGAGACTATTTAACTTGGGAGACGCAAGGCAAGATAAGGCACAAGAGAAAATCTAGCTGATCAGCAGCACTTACATAAAAAGAATTTTAACTGATCAGGTCAATATCAATCAAGAAAATGGCACAGGCTCCACTAATAAAATATCATGTCCAAAATGATATTTTACGCTTGACTGTGAGAGTTGGTACAACGTGAAATGCTGACTCAAAGACACTGATCTTGCCTATGATCAGTCCGACCGTCACTCGGAGCCAATCCACGTCGCAGGCAGCTGAAACATCTTAGTTTTTAAATGTAAACGGCACAAAGTGGCACGCAGAGATAAAACAGCGTACAAAAAATCGAAACCATTAACATGTTGGAGAATAATACCCATAGAGAAAGCCTGTAAAGAAGGAGGATGACATCTAGAGAAACGTGGCTGGGAAATGACTTAATAAAATTTTTTACATATGTGGGGAAAATTGTTATATAAAAGATAACTACGGTGTGGTCCCTTCTTAGAAGAGGAAAGGTCTTCAGCTGCCTGCTACGTGAGGGTTTGAGTTTAGACCACAGAACAGATCCGTCAGGGAGGAGAACTCAAAAGTGTCAAGTTTGCAGCGTCACCCCTTCTCTTAGATTTGTTAAAAGCAGCAGACTGAACTAGATTATGTATAAAGGTTCTTCTAAGCCAAAATTCTGTCAAACGAATGTGGTCTATTTGTCCTAAGCATATTTTCTGACTTCTTTTCTTCGACGCCAGATGTTACATGGTATAAAAGAGATCGCAAGTCTGAAATTTATCCTCTCTCCCAATCACCAAATACACAGGATGCTTTTAAGGAATTCATTTTACTGTTTGTTCAAAATACATATAAAATATCCTGGAAATTTAAACTGCAAATTAAATCGTCTTTAAAAACAATGTTGAAGAGTTTTTTGTTTTTGTTTTTGAAGGGGAGAGGATGTTCTTAGAGGCATACCTTAAAAGTAGCCTTTACTAGGAAATAAAAGACAAAGACCTTTCAGCTGCAATTGTGTTCAAAATGAATTCTCAACAATTTTCCAAAATTAAAAATATTGACATCTTATGCAAATATTACGAACTGTTCAAGAGCAAAAACAATCGTCGGTACAACTTGCCTATCGATACCAGTATCCAGTTTCATCTCCATTTGTTCAATTATATCTTTTTTCTTCTGAAGGCATTCAGATAACTTAGGAGAAGAGCTATTAAACATTTAAGGGAAAAAACATTGATATCATTATTTATTTGAAAAATCTACAATCTTGCTTTTTAAAAGTAATGCAGTTGTGTCCCCAAGAAGTCCCCAAACATTAAGCAGAATGAATATTCTTTCCCATTCACCAAATTAGAGCATTCACAGAGAGACATCTAGGGCTGGGGGCAAGGCTCTATATAACTCAATAACAGGAAACGAGTATGAAAATATCTAATTTTCAAGAAAATTATCATTCAAATGACTTTCCAAATTAAAAGCACAATCATTCAAAGGGCAGCAGATTGGCGCACGGAAGGCATAAGGAAGATGAAACCATCCAAGCAACCAGGTAAGACAGTGTCACCAGAGAAATGTGTGACAGGGAAAATAAGCACTAGTAACATAACAAACATATATGGCGTCCTCTGGCCAGCTTGCAATGCTACAGTGGTTCCTACACACTGTCAAGAAGGCTGGAGAAAAGCTTCTAGGATACTGGCTGGACTCCATGGGACAGATTCTGGGGAGACCGCAGGAGTCTCATGCAATGAAAAGGTTGATCTCTTATTAGTGAAAAGAAAAAATACCTACACTGACCTATATAAACAAGATTTCAGATTCATTATCAAAGTAATTTTTAAATGACCAGAATTATTTGGTTTCACTCCTTAGAGAAATAATTCCTGAAACAAAAGGTCATGCTATATTATTAAAAAATCAAAGGAAGTCACTGTTAAATGAGACAGCATAATCTTGCTAGCTTATTATGGCATCAGAAATGGGAGCCAGTTTGGGAAAGAAAAAGAAACCTTGGAAGTTTTATATTTCCCTATGTACACATTACATCTCATCAAAACCTTCTGGGAGTATGTGGCGGTGGAGGGAGAAAAAGGGAGTGAGGGTGTGGTTCTTTGGTCAAATGGTTTAAACAAGTTTTATCACAGGAAGAAAGCCTCTCTTTTGTGCTTAATACTAGGAGTGATTTTTCAGAACTTGATCCTGAAACTATCAGTGGTACAATCTTTGATATGGTATGCTACTCCTCCTAAGACATTTATACTCTGATAGCTATATGAATATATGATGTTCTGAGAAAACATAACTGAAGAATCAATCTCCTTTTTAGTGCCAAATCAAAATTACACATATTGCCATTAACCCCCTCCTCCTTTTGTTGCATTGATAAAGACACAGGGGTGTCCTGAATAGAATTATGTTGGGATGGATTCGTTCCCACAAATGACACACTGTCCAATCAGAAGATAATATCTATTTTAATTATATACGTAGAATAATACAAGAAGTCTTAGAAAAACGAAAGCAAAGTCCCAATACACACAGAAACAGGAAGAATATATTATAAGGTAAGCAGAGAAAGGAAAATGAAAACACCAAGTGGAGAAGCATCAACACCTGACCACAGAAGCTGGGGAATCTCGGGGACAGCCATCAGGGTTCCACTCAGGAAGGTCCCAGGCGAGATCTCTCTCCCATGGGTGAGATTCCAATATGGAGATGGTGCTGGGGGATTTTTATATGTTTTCTGAACAAAGGTGGCTCTGAGCCAAGAAGTTTGGCGCCTAACTTCGTATTTCCTTCCACCAAGGAAAGGCTGTGTGCTGCTGCAAGAGTTGATTTATGGCAAGCTTGGGAGAATTAGCCAGTTTCTTCTAAGAATGCCTCGGCACCAGGAATGGCTAGTTCCTGGGAGTGATAAATAGCAGCTAGGTTACACAGCGCATATCCTTGATAGGTCATCTTAGGGGCAAAATAAACTTACTCACTACAGGGACATGAATTGTCCCTTCATGGGGATGCTGTGTCTTTTGCAACTCTAGAATGATCTGAACCATTAAAAACTATTCACATATTCTAAAAATTCAGAGAAGAGCTAGCTCATTTACTGGGGGGGGGGGGGGAGCTATCAAGAAAAGCATCATCATAAAGCAGCATCCTGGCTGGGAATTAAAGGATGAGTAGGATTTCAATAAATCTAGAAGCTGGGAATCGACTCCCATGAACTGCCAAGTTCTTTTCAATCAAAGATACTATGATTTATGAACAAGAAGTCTTTTGTCCTACCTCTTTCCCAACCCCTCCCCCATGGGAGGTGGGGAATTCCAAGTATAATGAATGGCATGAAAGAAAGCAGTATAGGTTTTATCTAGAGGATAAGAGGTTCAATACCATGAAAGGAGGCCGCTAAGGCATCCTGGAAAGGGATGATATGGGCTCTGAATGCTGGTGTGGACTCTTATTTATTAAATTACGTGTGAACACTAGATATTTTGAGCAATGGAATGATGTAAGCAGAGTTTTGCACAGAAAGATTAAAATGATTAGGGAAGGAGGACGGTATTAGACAGAAAGACTGGAGATGTGGATAGCAGATAGGTCACTGTTACAATAAACCAGTTAACAGGGGCTGATGCAATAAATTAGGACCGTAGCAATGGTAACAGCAAAGAAAAGGTGGATCCAAGAGTCAATGGACAAGAATTCACTATAAAAGGGAAAGAGACCAGAAGAGGGAAAAAAGAGGAGATAGGACACTTATTTGATCCTTATAACATCCTGGTGGGATATGGCAGGTACAATTATCCTAATTTTATAGGTGAGGTTTAAAGAGAATAAATAACTTGCTCAGATACTAATAATCCCAGATACTAAGAGCTAGGACTGTAATGGTAATGAGAATTTGAAGATCTTCCTTGCCCCTTAATAAACCTAAGGGGATCTGAAGACCTTCCCTGCTTTGAACATATATCCTTCCCCCTAATAGGCTGAGTGTAGTCACATGTAGCCTGTGGTGGGAGGAGTTTGCTAAAAGTTGGAGCAGGACGCTGGGAGTCAGAGCAGCTAGACTGGAGGGAGGAGAGGATGCATGTGAGGGAGACAGGCTTGCAGGTGAATGTTGGTTGTTTTCCACCTACTGTGACAGCTCGGCTTGTGTTGGCTTGTGGCAAGACTAAGGGATGCTGCAGCTCTCTGTACTGTCATAGCTTATTAACTTCTTTGCTACTATGTTGGAATTGGCTTACTGGTTTGGGGATTTGGTTTTCTGGTGTCTGAATAAATGTTTTGCTTCTGTCTTCTATATGGAGACTCTGTTACATTTTGTGATTAGGTGCTATGCAGGCACATTTATAGAGACCACTGGTGCTGTGAATATCGTATCGGCACTACAGACACAAACTCAATTCTTCTAACTCTTAAGTACAGTGCTCTCTTTTTCAAAGAGCCTCTTTGAAAGGCTCAGCTAAAATATTATTTTATTTTACAGTCTCTCAGCTAAAATATCTCAAGAAATACCCATGAATAGGCATTTATCAACTGGCTACCATGTGCCAAGTACTAAGGATATAAAATCAAGAACATAAAAATCCCTGTACTCAAGGACTTCACATTCTACAGGGAAAAACAACAAGTACATGTAAGTAGATACAAACTGCATACAACGTATATCTGAGATCATTTTGGGAGGGAGAAGAAAGGCACTGACTCTGATCACTGGGAGAGATCGGGGGGGCCTTGATGAAGGATGAAGGGCAGAGGGAAGGAGTGAGGTCATTCCAAGCACAGGGGAGGCTGGGGGAGGAGGACTGTGTAAAGGCAGGAAGACGAGAGGAAGACCATTGTCTAGCAAAACCCATCATATTTATGAGGAACAGCAAATAGACCAGTTTGGCTGGACCGGAGAGCAGGTGAATGGGAGTTATATATAAGCCTAAAAAGGTAAACGAGAGCCATATTATTTAGGGTGCTCAATGCCAAAAGGCTTGTACTGGATCATCCACACGGCCGAAGTGGGTTATTGTCAGCTGTGGGGCCAGTGGCCTGGAGAGGAGAACGCTCTTCGGTGTGGCAGAGAAGACAATCGGGATATCATTATAACCGTCCATAACCATCCAGGGGTGATGAGAGCTTGAACTAGGGTAGTGCCAATGTGAGTGCAGAGAGGCAAGGGCACACGGGGGAGATGATGAAGACAAAGCTGCCAAGATCTGCCAAATGACTGGATATGGGGAGCAAAGACTGAGCTGAGGATTCATCAAGAACATTCATTAACTGTCCACTATGTGCAGAAACACAAAAATAAGTAAATAAATAAACAAACAAATAAATAAAAGAAAAAAACCTACTCTCAAGGAGCTTACAGTCAAACGGGAGAGGCAGCAAAGCCTCTAAGAAACACAAGGACATGAGCAGTTTGGGGGAATTACAAAACGCTGTACACAGAAGGTAGTGCTTTAGCTGCCTCCTGACAGACAAGAGGACTTCCCTAAGGCAGAGGTGAGTAGGTGGTGCCTTCCAGGCACTGAGGAGGCAGCGAGTCAGTTCAAAGAGGGAAGGGAGATGGGGAAAAGGGAGTTAGGATGGCAGCCTGAGAGAACAGTAGGATCTAATGAAGATTTTTTAAGGAAGAGGAGACTCGGGCATGTCTGAAAACAGTACAGAAGGAACTAATGGATAGAGAGGCTACAGATTAAAAACAGAAGAGATGACCGAGGGGCAATTTGCTAGATGACATGGTATCAAAAGAACATAGAGAGGTACTGATCTTGGCCAAGAGAAGCGTCATGTCATCGCTCTGCGGGACATGAACAAAGAACAGGGGATAACAATTTTTCTGAGATGAAGAGAAGGGGAGAAGAGGGAAGTCAAAGCAAAAGGTCTACATTTCCTCAGTAAAGTCATGAGGGTCCTCAGTTACTAAAGTGGAAAAAGGGGAAGTGTGGAAGATTTGGGGAGAAGTTTCAAAGAGCTATGAAGAGTGAAAAGGAATCAATCAGGGAGGAATAAAAGGATTCCTTGGCTGCCGTGAGCAGACAGTTAACATAAATTATGAAGCCAGTCAAAAGGGTTTTGTTATTTCTTCCAGCTCTATTCAGCAGGACCTAATAGCAGTAATGCAAGGCTTGGCTCTGGTAACTGAAGAAGAGCAACAGGAAAAGAGAGTGAGTCACTCAAGAGTAGTGTGTGGTTGCAATGGCTACCTATAGGACATAAAGGCTCTCCTAAAAGTCTTGGGAAAATGTTACGGTTTAGTAGTTTAAAACTTCACCAAGACTTTTGTCTTGTGTATTAAGAGGCTAGGATTATGAATGTGGTAAAAGAAAGATGTCATACCCTTGACAGAAATAATAAAATTGAGAAGGGAGACAGGTTTCAGAGAAAATGAGTTTGGCTTTAGATATACTGAATTTGAAATTCCTTCAGGTCACTCACTTGAAAATGTCCTTTAGGAAGCTGATGATAAGAACTGACAATATGAGGGAGTGGCTTAGCTGGGAGGCTACAGCTGAACACACAGATCGGCACTCACAGGATCAAGACATAAAGCTGGGCACCTTATCTGTTTAGGAATAATTCACCCCACTGGAGCAGACAACCACCAATATGAATGAAAAGACTTGACTCACCTTATCAGTGGCATAAGGTGATCATTAAATTGCTTGTCAAAAAGGTGAAAAACAGTGTTGGCCTGTTGCACAACATCCAAAAAGTAGAGATTTGCATTTTTAGAATCTGAAGAAGGAATTCCTAAAATGCAAATGAATGTATATTAAAATCACCTAGTAAGAGAAATTAATATTTTGCACCATTATAAATGGATCTGGTTAGTTGATCAAGAAATATGCATTAAACACCCATTATCTTAAGTAGAAAGAGTAGTAAATCATTTTTTTAAGATAACACGGCAAAGATTATTAAAATTCAGATCATTAATCATTTTATAACACGGCATTTCAGATTTAACTTACACTAACGATTTTTAAAATTACACAATTTTGATGATTTTACTTCTTAAAAACAGATTTTTAAACATACATTATGTAAGTCTAAAGATAAAGATTCTCTATATAAAAATGTATAGTAGCTCTAATACTTTTACCTACTACTATGCATAAACTAAGACAACATACTACACTTACCAGCAAGTCCTGTTTCCAAGGCATAATCAATATGTTCAATACACAAAAATTCCACAAGAACAGTAAAAATTCTAAAGGCATTCCTTGGCAAATCAGATGGGTCAGAAAGCTTTGAAAAACAACAAGCAAAAAATCCACATCAGCTTAAAGTGAAATTAATTCATTGAACATTACAAGAAAGATAAAGCATTATGAGGCTTCAAACTAATAAAACATAGTCCCTACTTTTGTGGAACTTATGATCTAGTCAAGGAGAATACAGCAAATAACACAAGAAAGCAAAATACAAAGGATTGGAATGACCAATTACAAAGTTATTCAGTAATGTAAACAAAATTATTTAGTCATTTCACAAAAATAAGAGTGAAAATAAACATGTACAAATGATGGAAATCTCATAAAATGAAAATCAATTTCAAAAACAGAAATAATGATTTCCACCATAACACACATGCTGTCTCTGTGATGCTCCAAATCCGTCTTGCCCTACAGCAGCAGTTCTCAGCCTGTGGGTCGCAACCCCTTTGGGGGTCGAATGACCCTTTCATAGGGGTTGCCTAAGACCATTGGAAAACTATTTCCGATGGTCTTAGGAACCGAGACACGGCTCCTCTCTCCGTCTCTAGGAGGGTCGGCCCACATGTAGGTATGCCTACATACGAGTATTAAAGGATTGTGGCTTTAGGAAGCTTGAGAACCACTGCTCTAGAGGGAATGGCTATAGCTTTCCTGATTTGTACAAGACCTTCCTGGAAAGTCTAAAACAAGCTCAGGTAAATGGCTAGCAACTGCCAGTTGTTGCTTGTCTAGCTACTTCAAACAATACTGGATGACAAGAAGTAACTGTGGGTCCCAAAGGAAAAACCCAACTATCAACTCCTTAATGCATGATAAGGATCTCAGGCAGTCCAAGGACTTGCCATATACGGATTTTTCTTTATCCTTTATTGAACCTATTTATTTTCACTATACACAAACCTCCAGGATAATGGGTTTCCTATTATTACCATATTATCCATTATGTTTGGTCTGTACGTATCAAAATGTAATCCACCCCCTACTCACCCCATATTTCGGGATTTGAGGAAGAGGTCTATGTTTACCTTAGGACTTTGAGCCTTTGTATAGAATATGAATTCTAACCCAGAATTAGATCCCTGTGACTTAGATATTAATCAACAAACATTTATTAAGCACCTATTATATGCAAAGTGCTGTTAAGCACTTTAGTTAAGCAACTGAAAATAGAGGTACAAAAGCTACAAGAAAAAGAAATAGACTCTACTCAGAAGAGGCTTACATTTAAATAAGGAGGCAAGAAGTACATATATAAGTAAACATAGAGTAAATATAAAGTGAATCAGTATAATTATATACAAAATACTTAAACATACAGTATTTGGGAGGGAAAAGGCTCTAGCAGTCCAAGGAGAAATCCAAAAAGGTTTCATATCAAAGATGGTTCAAGTTTCATATTAAAGGAAGATAGAGCTTCTATGAAGCTGAGATGAGGAGAGACTTCACTCCAGACAGAATGGAGAGCCAAAGCAAAGAAATGGAGTTGGGACACAGAATGTTATGGGTGAAGAACAGAGAAGTCAACAGCAAAAAGGATGAAAATGCTGCCTGATTTCATGTCCTCAATTCTAACCAAAATTAAAGGTTAATTTTCTTTGTGACAAAATTAATTTTTATGTACTTCACTTGCATCTTGATTTTATATTCATTTCAAAAATTTACTAAACTTAAAACATTTTTTATTGTATTTTGAAATAAAATAAGCATATCCGTAACAAACAGAAAAGACTGTACGTGAAACTGCAAATCTAGTGTGTACAACTTGCTATTCCTTTTAAACATATAATAAAGTTATCGTGTAACATTTTTTCTTCCCCCACCCTAGAGATGGCTGCCATTAGACACAAATGTGTGTATAGATACACACACATATTTATATATACATACACATGTACACGTATGTATGCATACATATACATATGTAAGTTTTTACTCTGTGCCAAAGCACTAAAGAATTTTTAAAAATTTATTCTAGTTTTCAACATTGGTTTTTATAAAATTTTGAATTCTAAATTTTCCCCCCTCCCCATGATGGCATACAATCTGATACAGACTGTACAGGTATGGTCATATTAAAAATATTTGCATATTAGTCATGTTGTAAAGAAAAATCAGAACCAAAGGGAAAAAACCATGAGAAAGAAAACACAAAAGACATCCCCCAAAAGAGATAACAGTATGCACTGATCTGCATTCAGACTCCATAGTTCGTTCTCTGGATATGGGTAGCATTTTCCATCATGAGTCTTTTGGAGCTGTCTTAGATCACTGCATTGCTCAGAAGAGTTAAGTCTAACAAAGTTGGTCATCTCACAATGTTGCTGTTACAATGTACAGTGTTCTCCTGGTTCTGCTCTTCACTCAGCATCAGTTCATGCAAGTTATTTCCAAGATTGTTCTCTAGTCTGCCTGCTCACCACTCCTTATGGAATTACATTCCATTACATTCATAACTTGTTCAACCATGCCCCAACTGATAGGCATCTCTTCAATGTCTACTTCTTGGTCACCATAAAAACAGCTGCTATAAATTTTTTTGTGGGTCCTTTTACCTTTTGCATAATCTCTTTGGGATACAGACCTAGTAGTGGCATTGCTAGATCAAAAGGACACAGTTTATAACCCTTTGGGTACAGTTCTAAAAACTGTTCTCCAGAATGGTTGGATCAGTTCCCCATTCACCAATGATGCATCAGTGTCCCAATTTTCCCATGTCTTCTCCAACATTTGTCATTTTCCTGTTTTGTCATGTTAGTCAATCTGATAGGTGTGCTATGGTACCTCAAGAGTTGTTTTAATTTACATTTCTCTAATTAATAGTGATACAGAGCATTGTTCCATGACTACAGACAGCTTTAATTCCTTCCTTGAAAACTGCCTGTTCATATCCTTTGACCATTTATCAACTGGAGCATGACTTGTATTATAACAGATTTGACTCAGTTCTCTCTACATTTTAGAAATGAGGCCTTAATCTGAGACCCTGGCTGTAAAACTCATTTCCCAGATTTCTGTTTCCCTTCTAAGTTTGGTTGTATTGGCTTTGTGCAAAAGCTTTTCAAAATTATCTGACTTGCATTTCATGTTCTTTTATCTTGCTTGTTTATCAAGTCTTCTCTACTCCACAGATCTGAGAGGTAAGCTACTCCTTGCTCTGCTTATGTCTTTATGTCTAACTCACATACCCATTTTCACCATGTCTTGGTATACCATATCAGATATTGATCCATGCTTGGTTTCTGCCATACTGTTTTATAGTTTTCCCAGCAGTGTTTTCCAAATATTGAGTTCTTGTCCCAGAAGCCAAGGTCTTTGGGTTTGTCAAACAACAGACTACTATATTAATTGACTATTGTATGACACAAATGTATCTCTAACCTACACATATATGTATATGTGCATATATAACATATATATCTAACCTACATATATACATATCTAACCTACTCCACTGATCTATTTTTTAGCTAGTACCAAGTGGTTTTTGTGACTGTGGCTTTTTATTACAGTTTTAGATCTGGTACAGCTGGTCACCTTCCCTTGCATTTCTTTTCATTAATTCCCTTGATATGCGGAACCTTCTATTCTTCCAGATTGTTATTATTTTTGCTAGCTCTATAAAATAACTTTTTGGTAGTTTGATTGGTATGACACTGAATATTTGTTTCACCCATGTTCTAGCTAGAAATGCTTCTACCTTATCCCTGTTACATATAATGCCTGCCTATGGTTTTAGATAGGTGCTATCATCTATCATTTTAAGGAAAACTTTCTTCTTACCCTCTCCCGTGTTTTTAATAGAATGGATGCTGCATTTTTGTCCAAAAGCCTTTTCTTCATTTATTGAGATAATTATATGATTTCTGTTCATTTTGTTATTGGTATGGTCAATTACAAGGATAATTTTATTAATACTGAACCGACCTTGAATTCCTGTTACGAATCCCACCTGGTCACAATGTATTATCCTTATGAAAAACTGCTGTAATCTCTTTGCTAATATTTTAAAATTTTTGCATCTATATTTACTGGGGAAATCAGTTTATAATTTTCTTTCTCTGTTTTGGCTCTTCCCAGCTTAAGTATCAGGACCATATTTGTGTCATAAAAAGAATTTGGTAGGACTCCTTCTTTGTCTATTTTTTTTTTCAAATAGTTTATATAGTATTAGAATTAAATGTTCTTTAAATGTTTGGCAGAATTCACTTGTAAATCTACCTGGCCCTGGAGATTTTTAACTAGGGAGTTCATTGATGATCTGTTCAATTTCTTTTTCTGAGATGAGGCTGAATATTTTACTTCCTCTTCTTTAATCTGGGCAATTAATATTTTTGTAAATATTCATCCATTTTGCTAAGACTGAAATTTACTGGCACATAGTTGGGCAAAATAGTTCCTTATTATTGTTTTAATTTCCTTTTCATTGGTGGTGAATTCACCCTTTTGATTTTTAATACTGTTAATTTGGTTTTCTTCTTTCCTTTTCATCAAATTAACCAAAGGTTTATCTAAAAAGTTTTTTTTTTAATTAAAATTTTATTAATCCCACCTTTGGTTTTCAGAATTTCTAAATTGGTATTTAGTTGGGGATTTTAAATTTGTTCTTTTTCTAGTTTTTTTGTTGCATGCCCAATTCGTTGATCTCTTCTTTATCTTTTTTATTCATGTAAGCATTTAGAGATATAATTTTTCCTCCAAAGAACAGCTTTGACTGCATCCTATAAATTTTGGTATATTGTCTCATTACTGTCGTTCTCTTGGATGAAATTAGTGATTATTTCTATGATTTGTTGCTTGAGTCACTCATTCTTTAGGATTATATGTAGTTTCCAATTAATTTTTAAGTCTATCTTTCCATGGCCCTTTATTACATGTATTTTTCTTGCATCATTATGTGAAAAAGGATGCAGTTAATATTTTTGCATTGGACTGTGAGATTTTCATGCTCTAGTACATTGTCAGTTTTTGTAGGTGCCATGTACCACTGAGCAAAAGGCATATTCCTTTCTAAACCCATTCAATTTTCTCCAGAGGTCCATTTCAAACGTTTCTAAATTTGATTCACCTCCTTAACTCCCTATTTTGTGGTTAGATTTATCTAGTTCTGAAAGGGGGAGGCTGAAGTTCCCCAGCAGTATAGTTTTGCTGTCTATTTCTTCCTGTAACTCACTTAACTTCTCTAAGAATCTGGATATTATACGAGTTAGTACATATATGTTTAGTGTTGATATTACTTCACTGTCGGGGATAACTTTTAGCAAGATGTAGTAGTCTCCTTTATCTCCTTTAATTAGATTTATTTCTGCTTTAATTTTTTCTTAGATCAGGACTGCTACCCCTTTTTTTTTTTACTTCAGCTGACCCATAGTATATTCTGCTCCACCCTTTTACTTTTACTCTGTATCTCTCTGCTTCATATGTCAACATATTGTATATAAGATTATGGTTTTTAACCCACTCTGCTATGTGCTTCCATTTTATGGGAGAATTCATCCCATTCACATTCAGTTATGATCATCTTTCTCTCTGTTCTGTTCCTCATTCACATTCAGTTATGATTGTCTTTCTCTCTATTCTGTTCCTCATTCACAGTCAGTTATAATTGTCTTTCTCTTTGTTCTGTTCCTCCCCGTTTATACTTTTCTCTTTCCTTTCAGCCTTTCCTTCCTCACCAGTGTTTTGCTTCTGACCACTGCCTCCTTTAATCTCTCCTCTCTACTCTTTCCCCTTTCCCGTACTACTTCTTCCTTGCCTTCTATTCACTACCTCCCTTTTCTTTTTCCTGCATCCTCCTACATCCCTAAAAAGTATGGTTAGGTTTTTATAACCAACTGAATGTGTATGTTATTCCCTCTTTGAACCACAGTATGATTCAAACAATGCCCCCTCCCTTTTTTTCCCTCTACTATAATAGGGTCTTTGTGATGCTTCCTGTGATGTAATTTACCATATTCTTTACCCCCTTTCCTCTTCTTCCAGTACATTCCTTTTCTTCACCCCTTAATTATTTTTATTATCACATCAAATTCAATTTATTCCCATATCCTCTATGTATACCCCTTCTAAATGTCATAGGATACAGTTCTCAAGAGTTACAAATATTATCTTCACGTGTAGGGATGTGAACAGTTTAACCTTACTGAATTACATCTTTTTTTCCCTTTCCTTTTCACCTTTTTATGCCTCTCTGGAGTCTTGTGTTTGAAGATCAAATTTTCTGTTGAGCTCTGATTTTTTTTTAAATCAGGAATGATTGAAAGTCTCCTATATCACTGAATGTCCATCTTTTCCCCTGAAAGGTAATACTGAGTTTTGCTGGATATTTTTGGTTGCAATCAAAGCCCCTTTTGCCTTCCAAAATATAATATTCCAGGTCCTGAGGTCCTTTAATGTAGAAATTGCTAAATCTAACCCTGTGTGATCCTGACTGTGATTTCAAGATATTTTTTTTTTCTGACTGCTTGCAGTATTTTCTCCTTGATCTAATAATTCTAGAATCTGGTTATGACATTCCTTGTGGTTTTCATTTTGGGGTCTCTTTCAGGTGGTGATCAGTGGATTCTTTCAATGACTTTTTTACCTTCTGGTTCTAGGCTGTCACAGGAGTTTTCCTTGCTACTTTCTTGAAAGATGTTGGTCAGACTCTTTTTTGGATCATGGCTTTCAGGTAGACCAGTAATTCTTACATTATCTCTCCTGGATCTATTTTCCAGGTTGGCTGTTCTTCCAATGAGGTACTTTATATTTTCTATTTTTTTGTTCTTTTGATTTTGCTCGACTGATTCTTGCTGTCACATTGTCATTACTTTCCACTTGTCCAATTGTTTTCTTCGGTTAACTTTTTACCTCCTTTTCCATTTGGTCAATTCTACATTTTAAGATTTTTCTTCAGTGGACTTTTTTTTTTCCATTTGGCCATCTGTATCTTTTAAGGAAATGCTTTTTACATTTGGTTTTTGTCCTTTCTTTTCCAAGATGTTGACTCTCTCTTGCATAATCTCCTTTTACTTTTCCCAATTTTTCTTCTACCTCTCTTATTTGACTTTTAAAATCCTTCTTGAGCTCTTCTAAGAAGACTTTTTGGGCTTGAGACCTGTCCCTGGAGCCTCAGGTGTTGGCTGCTGGAGGCAGTAGGGTTCGGGCAGCTTACCTGGTGTTGAGTTGGGGTCCTTGTGTTGGTGTCTCGTGTGTACTGAGGCCAGGTGGGATTTTTCTGTGTTTACTCAGGGCTGCACTGAATCACAGGGCCAGCTGCTGGAAGATGCCTGTCCACCCAGGGTAGAGGTGAAGCACATGGATATCCACTGCTGGTAGACACCTGACAGCCCAGGGCTGGAAACACAGACAAGCCTAGCTGCCAGAAAGACACCTGCCCACCCAAGGCTACACGGAAGCATGGGGAGGTTTGGCTGCTGGCGTACACCTCCCCAACCAGAGCTGCAATAAAGCACAGGGACCTTCTGCTGTTAGAAGATGCCTGCCTGCCTGGGGCTGCACCAGCACATAATGATTTTCTGAGCTGGAGTCTGTTGGTTCTCCCAACTGTGCTAAGTCACACAGGGGGTCCTGGTGTGGGTAGTTGCCTGCTCCACTACTCTAGGGCTCAGAATCTCCCACTGGTTTGTTGAAGTGGAGCCTGCCAGGAGCAGAGCTGGAATGCTTCCTGTCCTGGACTGTGCTCCCTTTTTACCTGTGTGATATAGACTTTATATGCTGATCCTCTAAGTCTCCTGGCTCAAAAGACTGCTCCAACTCATCTTTCTGCTGACTCTGCTATACCAGGCTCTGTTATAGGGTGCTGTTTTACGAGTGTTCAGAGATGACAATGGAAGAGGGGCAGCGATTGACTGCTTACTTCATCATCTTGGCTCCCAAAAATCTCCTTTTGAAAGATTTTTTTAAACTATTAGGCCCAGTGAGTCTCATTTAAAATGATAAGAAACGTCTTATAATGTAAACTCCTAAAGCAATTTAGCACTAATTTTGTTCTCTAAAACAACATTACAATATTTATCTTCAGGATCAGAGAAAACTTTTTTTTTCTGCATTTGAGAGCAGAGATATTTATGTGCTTGATTGAATGAAACATTATCATTTCCAAAGAAATTATGGATGACACAAACAAACTGGAGAGATACACAGTGTGGGTCAGCAGGTTATAGGATATGACAAACACAGCCACAAGAAGTGACTGGAAGTACGCGATTAGTAAGAATGGAAAAACAATAGATGAGACAACCTAGAGCTACAACGGCATCCAGACAATAAATGTTAGGAGACCTAGGGAGGAAAGTCTTCAGGACGTAGGCTTGAAGATTGAAGATTTACAGGACCCACGCAAGACTCACACAGGGTGAGGAGGTGCCAACAGCTACATCAAGAAAGGAAGCGCCCACCCTGAAGCACCAAAGGAGCCGTTGGAATACAGGAGGTACAAATTCATCGGCAATCAGTCTTACCCTATGACATCTTTCAAAGGCTTGCTTAGTTTCCTGTAAAAGATTAACTACAACCTCTTGGGACAGGAAGGTTTCACCGTGTGTATCAATACTGGGCCCAAGTGGTAAATTGGTCCGTAGGCGGATTCTCTCTTTCAGATCTTGAATACTAGAATACCATATAACACAAAGATATTTCCATTAGGCAGATTTTAAATTTAAAATTACAATAAACATGCTACATAGTAAGTGTGATGGTATGAAAAACCCTAAAGTGGAAGTAAATCCTGTATTCTACTTCTGATTCTTCCAGGTAGAAAGGACAAGAAAGATCAAGGACAAGTCAATCAAATCTCACTAAGTCCCAGTTTCCTTATCTGTAATTTAAAGCATGCAACAAGGTGTTCTCTTAATGTCCCTTCCAGGTCTAAAATTCTGGTATTACAACAATAACACCTCAATCACTGAGCATCTCTGAGGAATGAGCTATTCTACCTAAGTATATTTGCAGCCAATACAGTGTTTTAAAGTCCTCAAACTTATTCTGACTATACAGACATTTCCAAAAAGTGTGTTAAAGTTCTCTGCCTTCTTATATACTTAGTAACCACAATTCAACCTTATCTTGATTATAACTCTGATGCAATGATGCTTTAGAGCAGCGGTTCTCAACCTGTGGATTATGTTCAGTTTGTAACAATTTAAATACATCCTGCGTATCAGATATTTACATTACAATTCATAACAGTAGCAAAATTACAGTTATGAAGTAGCAATGAAAATAATTTTATGGCTGGGAGTCACCACAACATAAGGAACTGTATTAAAGGGTTGTGGCATTAGGAAGGTTGAGAACCACTGCTTTAGGGGCTACCGAGAAAGGAAAAGCTGTTTAAATAGCTTCTCCAGTAAATGTCCTCAGACTGCTATGCTTCTATCTGTTCTTAACAGCTGGTTTTTTTCTGTTTCTTCTCTGGCTGTTAGAGTATCCATTATCATTTATTCTTATTGTCAATGTCCCTCTTTACGGCATCTCCTGATGCACACAAATCTCTAAAACACACATATCTTCCAATCTATTATGTGCTGGGAAACAAGATGATCAACTTTATTAAAAATATTACATAAAGAGTAAATAAGGCCTCTTTACATTGTAAATATAAACTTGAATAGTTTCTGAGTAAAAGTTTCTTTTATGCATAAAATAAATCAGTTTTACTGATAACTAGTTTACACACTCAAAGCCTCCCCCCCGCCCCCGAGATTTCAGTCATGTTTCAGGTGGATTAGAGTGGCCAAATAAGTGAGGTATCTCTGTAATGCTAAAGTTTCTACAAAACCATTTTTTCTATGAGATAATAATCTAGCAATGACTGGAGGCCTATTATAGCTGCCATTTTATTTACATAGCAATTTTATAGCCAAAAGTCATTTATAAATCTTATCAACATGAAGACCACCCTTGGCATAAAAAATTTCTGAAGGCTAATTCAATCCAACACATGTTAATGATGCATTTACTATGCAAACAGCTCTCTACATCAGGCCTGTTCTGATGCCTCATCACGAACTGGAGAAAGTGGCTGAAAATACAAAAGTCTCCTAGGTCAGTACAAGCAATGACAGAAAGGGCTCTTTAGTAACAGGTCTAGCAAGGCACCTTGCATCTACTGTCTTAGGACAAGACTAGCTCTATTTAATAAAGCTCATGACCAATGATGCACCGTCAGGAGATGACTGTCATCTAGGTGTGCAGCTACTGCATTTCAAGAGGTTTTATTTGCCAAGTCGGTGTGACAAAAAGAATTCTGCAACACATTTTCAAGGAATCAATATTATTTTGAAACCTCTTTTTGCTCAAATATAAGTTGAGAGGATAATACAACAGAACAGAGACATGCCTTCAGTACTGGATCTGGAATCAACCTTGCCTCAAGACACTTACTGCCTTGTGTGACTGTGGAGAAGTCACTTAACTTTTCAATGTCGTGGGCAATTATTTAATACCATACGTTGCAAAGAGAAAATGCCCATTTGTATTGCTAAGAAAAATTTTTCAACAGAAAAATTCTAAGCTATTCTATACTAATAAAACTATAATTTCAGTCCAAAAAAAAAAAAAGCCTTTTTTGTATATATAAAATTCATTTAGAAACTTACCCTCCTGTGCCAATGGATCTTTTCTGATGATTTTTTGAATCATAATAGCGTTGCAGGATCATAGCACTTCTGCTTTTCAAATAACCAATCTCCACCTCAATATAGTTCTCCAAGTAGGAAATGAAAATGCATTTGATAAGCTTAGACAAGAAAGTCTGTTTATCAGTACCTAAGTTAAACTCCATCAACTTGCTGGAAAGGTTGGTCGTTCTTTTCATAGAGGGAGAAAGGAAACAAAGATTACTGCATGTTTGGGTATAGTAGCAAAAGGAAGGACGATCTCTATTTCTACATGTAATCCTGGTGAATGATTTCACACTAACACCTCTTAGAGCTGGATGGGGTGGATTAGGTAGTAAGGAACCAAATTCTAAAGGGCTGCACTTGAGATAGGATGGACTATCAAATACAAGTAATGTGGCACCAGCAATGGTTGTGAATGAAGACGTCCTCTTCCACTGCTGTAGAAATCATGGCAATAGTGAATACAGACTTTCTGATCAGTTACTTCTGGAGAACCGGCTTCCATATGGGGAATTGCCATAAGAAAAAATATTTAAGGGCTGTTCTGAATAAAGCTTCACTCATCATAAGGGTAGCAATGACCACAATAATAAAGAGGAGAAATTTTGTAATCAGACTTCAGACTCTCCTTCACCACAAATACAACACTTTCTTGTTCGATTTTGAAGACAAGATCTACTTTTCAAAGAGAGACATACAGCAAAGCGTTTTTAAAAGGCTTAAAAAACATCTTCCCCATAAATTGGGTGGGAAAATCCCATATTTTGTATGAATAAATCATACCAAGATCCTTCCCTGTAAGAACCTTTCATGCTGTTATCAATCACTTGAGGAGGTATTTAGCCCTTTGCACTCCGAACCATTCTGGACGTTGGCTCCCAGCTACTCGACGCGACCTTGCGGAGAAAACGTGCATTCAGACCCTCGTATTATTTAGTATAATTTTGGAACCAAGTAACGTATTATAATGATATTGGACTTATATGAATTGGGTGACATCGAGGAATGTATATTTGCAAAAAAACAATATTTTAGTGTTTATAATTTTGTGCAGTATGACAAGTTTTGAAACACTCCCC
>CM053598.1:213727754-213745732 GCA_028646575.1 Pseudocheirus occidentalis
GGGTGCAGGATAGGAAGGAGGGACATACAATTAGCCTCTCACAATTTGCCCACCATGGAGATGTCCTGTGCAACTACACAGGTACAGCCTATATTGAATTGCTGCTCTTCCCAGTGGGAGTTCGTGACAGGGGAGGAATTGCAAGAATCTAGTATTTAAAGCTATACAATCAAATGCAACTGGCAAATAATACATACAGGGACGGGGGCAGGGAGCTCCTCCCTGCCCTGCTAGAAAGCTAGAGGGGTGTTGGAGGAGGGCATAAAAGGGAACAGATTGTGGGAGGGGTTTTACAGTGGGATCAATGTTCTGGGCTGGGGGGTAGGGGCAAAAAGGGGAGAAAATTTGTAACGCAAAACCTTGTGGAAATGGATGATGTAAGCAAGAAAATAAATTAAAATTAAAAAAAAAAGATTCAATCAATAGTATCCTCAAGGCCTAATTGACTAGCATCTCAGAGTTCCTGCTAGGCCATTCTATCTACCATAGCAATTTTAGGCAGGGCATAGAAAATTACTGTTTATACATCACCTTGGGTGGCATTACTTTACTTTGCCATTGTCCAACCCCTGCATGACATAGCTGATGAGTTGGGATTTGAGGTGTTGTGCCAATACAATATTCATAGCACCGATGGTGACTATGAATATGCTGGCATAGTTCTCAATCACAAAATATAACAGACTCTCCATATAAAGAACAGAAGTAAAACATTTATTTAAACACCAGAAAACCAAATTCCAACAATCCATCATAGTAACAAAGAAGTTAATATACCATAGCACAGCAGGGAGCCACACCATCCTTTTGCCTTCCCACAAACAAACACTCATAAGCCTCATCGTCTCCTTGGGTGTGTCTTCTCTCTCCCACCTTCTGCTGCTCTGACTCCCAGCTTCCTATGGGCTCTGCTCCACCTTTCAGAAAACTCCTCCCACCACAGGATCCATGTGATTACTTTCAGCCTATTAAGGGGCAAGGAAGGTCCTCAAATTCCCATTCCCATTACAGGGGGTTAATCATCATCATCATTAACAGTAGTCCCTGGTCCAAGTCAGTAACACAAAGTTCAATATCCTAGCAGGTACTTGGGGAACTTTAGATAAAAAGTTGTCTATAAACAGACATTTCTCATTTACAAAGCACAGTATAGCGGACAGATAGTGAAATTAATAGTTCAGAAGAATTCGATTTAAGTTTTGCCTCTGACTCACCCTATCCTAGCTGGGTGACCCTGGGGAAATTATTCATCCCCTCCGTGCCCTAGGCACTCTAAGGCATAAATCTGCAGAACAGCTGAAGACTGACATTTGTAGAGAGTGTTTCCTCACCAGGAAATTGCTTGTACAACTGAAATCACAAGTAGAAATTCTACCGTCATTAACTAGGCTTGAAAAGACACGTAATTTTTGCTTTTGTTTTAAATCAAGAAAGCAACACTAACCAAAAAGGTGTTTGACTTAACATGGAATTTTGAAGACGGTAATCGAGGGTGTTGGCAATTGAAACTTTTGGGAAGGGAGAGAAAAGCCTTCCTTCTCTATCCTTCATTTTCTTTGACAGGATAAAATTAGGTTGAAAGTCTTGCTGTATGAAGAGGGTATGATGGCACTGGAAGTGTTTCCTGGGTTTGCTGGCAGACCAAGAAATCAGATGAAGATATGGGAGGGCATTGAAAAGCTCTGAAGTCTATGACAGTTTCTACCACACTAATTAGCTCATATTAGCTATGCTATTTTTCTGCTTACTTTTGTATTTTCCTGATAATGCTTTTTCAGAGTTGTGAGAAAATAAATAGGAAATGTACACACAGTTCACATTTAATTAAATAATGATGGGGCCAGAACAGTAGTGCTAGGCTTTATTACTAAACCCTTAAAAACTGATTGAATAGGGACTTCTGGGTCACATGACAAGAAAGATGGTGGATTAATTACTTTCTCAGAACCACTTCAACTTTCCAACCCTCCAAAAAAAGGAATTAAGCACCAGATGTAGAGTAATTACAGTTAAATCCACAGGAGAAAGAAGACAGAACCCCAACAAGGTAAAATCCGTATGAATTAATACTTGAGAATTCTAATCCTTAAAGTGCTCAGGCAGCACCCCTTCCACACTGGCTTCTACAACACCCATGATTGAAGCACAAGCTAACTCATGTGTTAGTGTAAAGGCCCATCTTGGGACCTTATGACACGTGCAATCTTCAAGTAGTAGTAAACATTGACTCCATCCAGCTATGTGAAATTGAAGCAGTGGAGAAAGAGGGACAAGGTGAAAATATGCTGAATTTTATCTAGGCACCAGCCCTAGGTTAAGGACCCTCCAAAACTACAGAAATTCTGGCCAGAACACCCATCACTCATTCCCATCCTACAAGAAACCACTGGTGTTCATTCTCCCCAGTCATGAAGATGAAGAGAAGAGTGAAAACAATCATATTGTTTGTATTTATCGGCACATGGACCTGAAGGAGAAAAAAGGATTGTAATATTGCTGGAGGCCATTCCTATCCCTGTCCCTGAGCTTACTCAGGTCAGGTCAAGGATCTAGGCCAGTGAAACCTATCTCCATAAAAGATTTAGTCTTATAGCCCACCTTTCAGGACATGCCCAATATCAGAAGAAGAGGAATTAAAATGTAAATGACTAGGGAATACCAAAAATAAAGGCTAAAAGCACCAAAGATTTTGTGATTAACAAGTTTCAGTCAAAGTTGAGCACACAAAAGATAATTCAACAGAGGAACCCACATAAAATCAGAAGGACAAATTCTTAAACAGAATACATATTAGCAAATATGATGCAAAAGAAAGTGGACCAACACCCCATGGAATACAGAATTCTGTTGACTTTCAAGACAGCATGGAACAAGCTGAATCATTGCTTCCATTTCTTCTATAGCTGACAAAGTGGGAAAGTCCTTGGACATTATCATTAAATTCCACTGAAGTCAATGTAGTGGTTGCAGGCATGACTATGAGAGAAGGAATGAAGAGACACAGGTGGAGTTGAAGGTCCCATCCAGAACAGATTGTCTCTGATCTCCAGAAGAGATGGAATAGCAACAAGAACAGACCATTACTGTGGATATGGCCAAAACTGTTTCAAATAGCACAGCATGCTTGACAGCAGCTCTGATAGCTGTGGCTGGTATATAGATATATGGCAAACCACTAGATTACAATATAAATTTTGGGATGTCAAATGCAGATATGATCAGGAACCATTTGCTAAATTTAAAATTCTATAAAAGGCAATTGGACAACTTAGTTAGTCTGGCCAGAACTTGGAGGTGGCAGAAATGCACTTTAGAGAAAGATGGGTGCTATGAAGGACATGAGACAGTACAATGGCATTTTATTGGAGGTCCACCTTATAAATATAAATATTAAGCCTGTTACATGACAGTTTAATACATAGAAAAAAATCTTAACAGGATACAATCATGAGATTGTAAGGTCCTTGAGGGCAGGGATAGTTGTTCACCCTTTTTTATAACTCCAGGGCTTAGCACAGTGCCTGGAACAAAGTAGGTGCTTAATCAATGTTTATTGATATGTTGATTATTAACAGAGTATACATTGAGATAGTATGATTAGAAAACATGATTCTGGAAGCTGTGGTTGTGGAAGGAGCACTCAGTGAGAGGCACTTGTGAAATCAAAGCATGAGAACTGGAAGAGATTCAAAGCAAGAGCTTATTTCAGAAATAGATGCATGAGGTGTTTATAATGCCAGGATAAATGCCACTTAAACCAACATATTCCCTACATGAAACAGAAACGAGGGATCTTCTTCTTCACTCTCTTCATTGAAGAGTAGGATAGACAACTCTTCTTCTAGATGCATTTGTTCTTTTTGTTTTAAAATAGAATTTAAACTCATGTATTTTTTTAAATTTTGAATTGTTTTGTTCCAAGTTATTTTGAAGGAAAATTTTTGCTGATTGATGTTATAGACCAAATACAATTATAGATTTAGAGCTGAAAGGGACATTGGAGGTCATTAAGTTAAATATATCTTATTTTACAGATGATTCAATTGAAGTACAGAGAGGGTGACTCACTTAAGGTCACATAGCTAAAGCAAGTAATTGAGGTGGGATTAAAACCAAGGTATTTCTGTCCAGTACATTCCCCACTCGAGTAAGCTGCCTCCTGAAGGAGATGT
Organism: Pseudocheirus occidentalis; assembly: GCA_028646575.1. Classification (NCBI taxonomy): domain Eukaryota; kingdom Metazoa; phylum Chordata; class Mammalia; order Diprotodontia; family Pseudocheiridae; genus Pseudocheirus; species Pseudocheirus occidentalis. Next base: position 213,731,927 of record CM053598.1, read on the forward strand.
TTTCAACCATACTATAATAAAATAGAAATATGTATAGGAGAGTGAAAGAGATGGAGAGAGAGAGAGAGAGAGAGAGAGAGAAAGAGAGAGAGAGATCTCATCTCAGAACTGTAAAACTCAACTAACAGATTAGAAAATAATTGAATCAATGGTGAAGGAGCTATGTAAAAAAGTGAAAGAGTAATTAATAGATTTAGAACACAAATCACTGAAATAGAGGACTATCTGGCAGAAAAGAAGCAAAAGGCAACAGCATTAAAAGAACACATGAATTTGATGAATGCCATACGCTTGACCTTGAAGATAAGATGAACAGAGATAACTTAAGGATAATAGCTCTCCAGAAGAAATATGACAAGTCAATAAACTTGAATAACAATTCAGGGGGAAAAAACATCCAGAATTTCTGAATAGAGACAACAAAGTATCAGTATAGAGAATCAACAGAAGACTTTCAGAATGAACGCCCCCCCCCCCGCCCAAATCCTGTATTTAAAACTCCAAAAAATATAATGGCCAAACTTGATCATTTTCATTATAATTAACTTTTTAAGTGTTTAAAGTAATTTGAAGAATATAAGATTATTATGTAGTTATGAGGAATCATGAAAGGAGTAGTACATTCTGAAAAGCAAAGGAGTTCAAGCTACAAACCCAAATGGCTAACCTTACAAATCTGTACCTAATCACTAATTAAAAAGATGTACATTCAACAAAAAAGAAGCATACGAGACATATCTACCAAAAAAAAAGAGTTAAAAAGAATATTTAACCTGCAAATATCCTAGACAATTGAAATATAAAAAACATAAGTACCATAACTTCAAGGGAATAATAAGTAATAAAACCCATTTTTCCATGTATAGTATTTTTAAGAGATAAATCTTGATCTACTGGTTTACAAAAAAGAATAAAGAAATACCGTCACGGACAGAAAGGATACATTGGGATAAATAAGTTTAAATAAAATGTAAAGAAATAGAAGTGAAAGTCAGAGCAGAATTACAGCCTAAATCCTCTGATTCCACTTTTGTGGGACACACTTACAAAGTGTAAAGACACATAAATAGGAAGAAGGGAGGTGGGACACCCCCATCAAATATAAGTATGAACTGGGGGGAGAACATTCATAAGAATGGAAGAATCATTGGAAGGGAGAGATTAAATTTAGGGCACTGGAACCAAAGATCACTATCACTATCACTAAACCTATCAGAATATCTAGACTCACTCTGGGCTATGACACAGCAGAAGTGCTGGAGTCAAAGATTCACAAACCTGGGTGGTTTGGACCAGTTCAAATCTGGGGACTTTTTTTTTATTATCTTATCAAGACATATTTTCTTCCTAGTTAGCAATGATTCATCAGTAGTGGCTTGTTGTTTCCATTTTGTTTGTTTTTAATTCAGATTTCATTTACCTATGATAAAACCCAATTGACTAGCAAAAAATGCTAAGCTGGGTGTATATTGCTTTAGGCTTTAAAAAGTATATTGAAAAGTGTTCCATATTCTATATAGGCTAAAGGTTTGTTGAGCAGAAGCTGATGTGGAGACTAGAAGTCTTAGAGTAAAGAGAGAGTAGTATGAGACTGTACAAGCCTGACAGATCTGAATGGATTTGGGATTCAGATATTTCTAGAAATAAATCATAAGCTGGAGAGAATAGAAGACTATGAGGAGGGAAATATGATGAAATATAGTTTTATTTTTTAAACTAAGAACAGTCATCTTTGGTAGGTTGAGTTTGAAAGGAAAGTTCATTCTCTGAGAAAGGAGAAATCTAAGGAAAAACACCCCAGCCCCATCCCAGCATGCTGGCAGTTTAGCTGCCTTATTCACTAGTACTACTTGCTACCTACACCGTAATTAATTAAAAAAAAAAAAGAACTGCAAAGAGGAAAAAACTAGTAGGAATAGACTAGCAACAAAATAACGTAAACAAAACTGGTCACAGGAACAAGATGGTAACTGAAAAGGAGATAAAAAAATTTTTCAAAAAGAGGAATACTAAGAAATGAATGAAAAAAGCATTTAATAAACACTTATTATATGTCAAGCCTTGAGCTAAACCAAACAAAAGGGGAAAATTCAAGCCTAACATTCATACTTTTAATATGAATGGACTAAACAGTTCAGTAAAATGAGAGAATCAAAGAATGGATAGGAAAACAAAATCTGTCAATCTGCTTTACATGAGAAACGTTTAAAAGCAAAGACGTACAGAAGCAAAATCAAAATGAGAGAATAGAACAAAATTTACAATTCATGAGGTGGATGCAAAACAATTGTTGACATCTTACCATCAGACAAAGCAAAAATAAAATGTTTAAATATTAATAAATAAGAAAATCATTATTTTAAAGGATTCAGAGACAATGAAACAATATGATAATAAACATAATATACCAAAGGGCATAGTATCTAATTTAATAAAGACAAATCAGCTAAGCCCCCATATATATTTATATATGTACATATATGTATACACACACATATATATATGTGCATGTGTACAATAATGTAATAATATAGAAGATATTTATTTCTCTATAATATTCCCCTCAGAGCTCACGGGAGACTAATATTCCTTCTTCAGAGCTTGACAAATCTAAGAAAATAATTGGGAAATATATAGAACTGAACAAATCATGGGGAGAATTAGAATTGAAAGACATACGGTGTCTTCCAAATAAGAATATTAGAAAAAATAAAGATTTCTCAATACCATATAGCACATTTATGAAAACAGATTATGTACTAGGAAACAGAGAAATTATCAAAAAATATAAGAAAGCAAAAATACTAAACATATCATATATAGAGCATTATGCAACAAAATGTCAGTAACAAACAGAACACAAATATACAACTCTAACTGAAGATTTAGTAATGATATCCTGAATGAATGGGTTGAAAAATAAGACACAAAAACAATTAATGACTATATGAAAAAGAATGATAAAGATGATACAATATAATAAAATGCGCTGGCCATGGATAAAAGAATTTTCAAAGGACTCACATGTTCCCAATAACATATTAGCAAAATAGAAAAAGAGGATGAAAAATTTGAACATGCAAGAAAAAAAATTAGAAATCCAATGAATAAATACAAAATCAGCACAAAAGAGGATATCTTGAAAATTAGAGGAGGGAAATATAAATTACATAACATAAAGAATAAGAAATTGATGAACAAACTTCAAAAAGCTGGTTCTTTGAAATGACTAACAAAATTGATAAACCATTAAATAATCTGATAATCCCAGGTCTATTAAAGGGCAGGGAAGATCTTCAAATTTCCATTCCCATTATACCATCATGAAAAAAAGCAAGCCCTTTGGAGAAGAGGCCAGCTATCCCCACCAGATGCTACCTGTGTAGGTGAAGTTAGTTAGTCTAGCAGAAGTCGCCAAGCACATCTATCAGATTAGTCAAACCACCACCCCTGACTTCTCTCAGACCCAGAGGGAGGTAGCGCAGGAATCTGAACTCAGGACATAGCTGTGTTCCTTCCTCCCTTCTCCCGCCCCCCATATTCCTTTGGCCTGGCTTCCAGCTCAGTCTTAACAGTTATCAAGGGGAGCCATTCATGTACAGAATGAACCTAACATCCTCACCACCAAAACCACTAACACCACCAACATCTTCTGACCAACAGCCACTGAAAGAAAGCTAAGCTGAAACATCTTCCAGACTGCTGGTCCTGCTTCCAGCCCGACCCCACAGTCATCGTCCAGAGACGCAAGCCCCGAATAGATCTGACCCAGCAAACATTTCTGCAGGTGCTTCATTGTGAACTTTCTCAGCAATCGGAAAAGAAATTTCTTACCACAAAAGTTCTTGCCACCATCAGAGAGTTCAACAGAATAACAGCTGGTATTTATAAAGGATTTGAAGGTCTAAAAAAATGTTTTACAAATATTTCATTTGATCTTTACAACAGCCTAGGGAAGTAGATGCCATTATTGTCCCCATTTTATAGATGAGGAGACTGAGGTAGACAGAGGTTAAATGACTTGCCCAAGGTCATGCAGGCAGGAAGTATCTGAGGCCCAATTTGAACTTAGGTTTTCCTGACTACAGGTCCAACATTCTATTCACTGTACCATCCAGTTGCCTCAAAATAAAAAATGGATGTGATTTTATCAGTGAAAATGGCATGAGAGAAGATCCTTTACTGTCTGTTTTGATGCTGCACCCCTAAGAATCATGGGACTTTTCCATCTGAATTGCGGCTGAACCATCCTAGATGTATTGTATTCCCAGTTTGGTCTCGAGTACTATGTATTGTTCTCTATTCAAATAAAATTTATGAAGCATTTTTATGAAACTGTCTTCTGTATTAAATACATATTACAGTATGCCCCCAAATAACAGTACTGTTGTTGAGGGTCGTTGAGTTAACTGGAAGTAATGTAGGCAGGTCCTCCTTAAAGCAGAACATACTCAATCTTTACAGACTGGATTGTGAAGTCCAGAAGGCCCAGGAGAGATTTTTTTTGTAAGCAACTGCCACTTTTTAATTTTCACTTCCAATCCCAATTAATCAACTTTAATTGTGCAAAGAGATTTGCAGTGTATTGAGTATCTTGTGCAAATCTATTTGAATTGAAAATGTGTCTGAGTAAAGGGAAACAAAGAATATCTGAAGGAAAGAACCTTGATATTTTGGTTTGCTAGTGAATAAAACAAAATATAATGACTTGTAAGCTGAATAGTAAAAGTCAAAGTATTAAGACATTGTTACATTGGTCATTTATCTATAGAAAAACATCCAAGTGAGGCAAATGGCTCCCTTAGTGTTCTTTTTCCATCTGTGCTCATATGTGGGCATCTCCTGGGGCCCCAATATGTTTCTCCTCAGGGATGAGCTTATGAATGACTTCTGCAGGATCAAGTGAACTCCTGAATCCCAAAACTAAAGCACTGAAAGGAAAACCGTTGAAGGACATTGGCTACTGGGGAGGCAAGAATCTCATAGAGGCAAAAAGCACTGGGTTTGAAGTTGAAAAATCTTTGCTTAAATACTGTCTCTTCTACTATGATCTCTCCTTTTGGAGCCATAGTTCTCTCAACTGTAAAGAGGTAGGGGAAGGGAGAGGGTAGTGGACTGAGGGATCTCTAAATTCCTTTCTAGTGCTAAAACCCAGTAAAGTTTTCTTTAATTGAGCTCTTGCTGTGTTGCGGGACATGGGAGATAGAGATCGTGCATGTGACATGACCCTGACCTTCAAGGAGTTTAGAATTCTTTTGGAGAAGTGGTGGAAAACTAACACCTAATGATCCAATTAGAGAACAATTAAGCGATATATTTTAAATAAATTTGATTTCAAGAATATCTAGACTAATCAGTCAAAGGGTAAAGGATAACTATCTGTGATACTTTGGTTCCTTCTCTCCTTGTACAGCCAGGAGAAAACATAATTTTTCCTTTGTTTAACTTATATGACTAATTTGATTATGTAGTTTAAAATGCTCCAAGTTCTTCAGAGACAGAAACTCAAAACATTCAAAGTATTATCATTGTTTACCTTGGCTTGGTTATCACCCAAATGACCAGTAATAATTCTGAATCAAACAATGGCCATACTTCAGTCTGTGTTTGACGACTTGCAAACATGTCATACAAAAGCATATGATCCTCAGCCAACCTCCAACACTGTATGGTATTACATGTTTTGGGATGTTGCAACATTGCCTACATTCCTATTCATTTGTCCCGCTATTTCTTGTGATCCTCTAGATCAGTGAACCCGGCTCTTGCAATTGGAAGGGAAGCAAATGAATTCTTCCACTTGTGAAATAGTGTTTGTTAAGCTCAAGGGAGCCACGGTTGGGTGAGGATCACATACTGTTCAGAAAGTCAGGCTTCAGCTAAGGAAGAAAAATTTGCTCTACTCATAGCTATAAATGTAAAGTTTAGAAAATTCATAGCTTTAAATCTCCCCTCTTCTTCTCAGACCACTAGACTTTATCCAAATCTTAGGGTTTTTTAGCACTGGAATCTGTGTATAGCTCCATTTTTATCACAAAGAGAACTTTTTTTTTAACAATGAGTACAATGAAACATTTAACAAACAACACTGTACTTTTGCACTTAAACTTTCACAAATCTATCATAAAACATTCCTTATAAAAATAAATCGATTTTGTAAATCTATTTTGAAAATCTATTGATTTGTTTTGAATTTGGTTTCTAATTGCTGAACTGACTCAGGTTTATGCATCCTTTCTATGATGTTTTCATTTCAATTATGTTTGGTCTTTACTTTTAGAAATCATATTATAGTAATATACATTGATTCAAGGTTACTGAAAAAAATCTTTTGAAGTCTGATAAGTGCTTCAGTCCAGTGGACTGTTCTGTCCTTTTGGCATTGCTTTAGGAAGCACGAATTAGCAATGTTACTTCCATGATTCTGAAAATGTAGTCAGCTTTGAAATTGTGGAATGTTCTGACCTCAGTCATTCCATTTCTTTTATAACATCCTCCTCCATGAAACTTTTACCGTTTCTACCATCTTCCTCCCAGAGTTTTTAAAAAAATATCTATCTCTGAACACCTGTTGTTATGTCCATATTTTTATAAACTTGCTATACTTATGAGTTTTTAAAATATTCCTTTCAAGGTTTTTATTTAATGCAGTTAGGAGGTACAGTGGATAGAGCAGTGGATTTGAAATCAGGGAGAAATATTCATGAGTTCAAATCCTGCCTCAGACACTTACTGGCTACGTGACTCTGGGCAGATCACTTAACCATGTTTGCCTCAGTTCCTCATCTGTCAAATGAGCTGGAGAAGGAAATGGCAAATCACTCCAGTATCTCTACCAAGAAAACCCCAAATGGGGTCATAAAGAGTCAGACATGACAAATTACTCAATAACAATAATAGGAAGACTTAAATTCCATAGTTTAGGTCATAGGATCATAGAATTTTGGAAGAGACAAGAAGTTATAAAACTTGGGCACTTCTGTTTGCCTTAGTTTCCTCAACTATAAAAACAATGAAAATAAGAAAAGCAGCTCCCTTCCAGGGTTGTTGGGAAGGCCAAATGAGATAAGCTTTATCAAGCAGTTAGCACAGTGTCTCGCACAGAGGTTTTATGGAAATGCTAGTTATTATTATTATTAATATTAATATAACAACCACTCTTCTCAGCAATACCTGCCCAAATCCCCTCAGGTCTCATCTTCTGCATGAAATCTTTCCTAATCCCAACCCTCCAGATGCAAGTTCTTTCTCCTGCTTTGGAACTCTCAGTCTTATTCTTAATGTACTTAAAAAACAAAAACAAGCTTTGGTCAGTTTATTAAAGGATACTTTTGTACAATTTACTGTTCACTGGTCTGGTCTAGCATGCTTCTAATGATATCAGAATAACCTGGTTCAATGATAGCCAGCGTACATACTCTGCAGTACTTTCCACATATTGTATTCAATTCAATGTTGTTTGATTCACTCCAGTTTTGGCCAACACAGCATAATATTTTTCTCATTACCTCAAGGCTGGACAGTTGTCTAAGATGAGCAATTTGGCTTTGCCTTATCTGACCACTTTCAGGGTCTGTTTGAAGTCTAGCACCCTATTTGCCACTTTTCGTTCCCAGAAGGATCCTTGAGTTGATGGACTCCCTCCAGCAACTTTTCATCTTCTTTGCAGCCACTACCTTCTTCCTGCTGCATGGGAGGACCCTCAGCCATCAAGATGACTGGGAAGTGAGAAAGGAAAAATGTTAATGCACTTTTTAATTCTAGCTTGAATTACAGTCATTATAAACAATTTTTATCTACTCTAACTAAACTATAATCTGCTATCTAAGGCAACCGTGAGTTAAGTACTTCGTAAACTGTAAAGAACTATACAGTAGGTAATACCAGTGACTGGATGAATGATTGCACTGGAATAAGGAACGCCAGGATGAAGACACTATTTCTGCCAACGTATACTGGCACCTTCTCTGTAACTTGTTTCATTAGAGAATTCCCTGGAGTCCTGGCAGTTTCTCTAGGACCTTTATTGTTATTATCAAATTCCACCATTAATGATCTTGTGATCAATAACTTAGCTATAATATTCTCAATAAATATTTATTAATAATAGCTAACATTTACATGGTTTACCTAACATCCTTTTACAAGAAAGGCTGGTTGTGTAATGGATAGGAAGTTGGTCTTAGAGCCAAGAAGACCTGCCTTTAAGTCAACCTCTGACACATTCTGGTTGTTTGACCTTAGGAAAGATGCTTAACCTCTCAGTGCCCTACAGCCCTCTAAGATTATAAGTCAAGAAGAAGAAGCTAAGCTGCATTAGCAGCAAGAGTTTCCCATGCAAAGAAAACAGGTCTTGTCCATATCTTTTTGTATACATGACTCCTATGGCAATAACCCTATAGAGTGGATAGCATTCATTACTCCATCCCCTTTGTTTTCTTTCTATTGGGGGGGGGGTTGTCATTAATATGTTCAACACATTTCAATCCAACCATACTGGTAATACATTCTTCTTGCTTAAATACTCATGCTTTTGTATTAGCAGTCCCTCATGTCTGAAATGCTCCCCCTACTCACTTCTCCTTCCTAGTTTCTCTACAGTCTCTCCAGGACTCAGTTCAAATTCCACCTCCTTTATGGGACCATTCCTGGACCCTTCCTTCCAAAAATGTTCCAGGAATCCTTCTGTGACAGTCTTTCTCAACCTTCCTAATGCTATGATCCTTGAATACTTGTATGGGGGTGTATCTGCATGTGGGCGGACCCTCCTGGAGATGAATAGAGGAGCTGTGTCTCAGTTCCTAAGACCATCGGAAATATGTGTTTTCCCCATGGTGTTAGGTGACCCCTGTAAAAGGGTTGTTAGACCCGCAAAGGGATCATGACTCACAGGTTGAGAACCGTTGTTCTACAAGGGTGGGAAGACAGAAGGTCCAAAATCCTCTAGAACCTTCAAAATTCACAAGGTCCTCCCCCAGGCAAAAAGGGGAAAAAAGGACAAAGGAGAGGAAGTTCAAGGCACTAGGTAGTGGAAATGTCTCTGATTTTAGATTGTGAGCTCCCTGTGGGCAGAGACTGCTTTTTGCCTTTTTATATCCCCAGTTTAGCTTTATACCAGGCACATAGTAGATATTTAATGAACGCTGATTGATTGATTGATTTAAGGAGGTGGCTAGGACTTGTTCAATCTAGTTTTGATTAATTGTTCCATCAAGAAATCTTCTCATCTGACAAGGTAATGACTTTTAGATGGTGTGGGGTTATTATTGAGCCATGACCCTTACAACTCTTAAATGATTGACTAGATGACAATGTGCAATAGCTAACTTGCCTAAAAGGGATGAAGATCAAATGAGGTATTTTGTCGGGGTGTTTGTAACCTCCAAAATGTAAGGTTGCTCAAATATTTGGAGATAATTATAAATGATTACATATTCTGGAGATCTAGCAATCTTGGTCTAAAAGCAAAGCACAGAACAGAGAAATGGGTGTTACTGGTGGATTTTCATACATTTTAATGCCCACTTTCCATTGATTATTGTCCTTTTGCAGACACAGGAAAAAATCATACAAGTTGTACACTCTGTTATAATGGAACGTTATTTTGATATCACTGCACAAGTGATCCATACTGATATTAAGTTTAGAGGATGGGGGAGAGAGTGGGAAGAGTAAACTTAATTTGAATTTAGAAAGTCTCTAAAAGATAATTGAATCACAAGTCTGGATTAGAATTCTAGGAGCAACACTTGACTTGGTCAAAATCGCTGTTATGAAGAGATGCAATTTTTACACAGTACTTCACATTGATTAAGTAATGTGTGAAAATGAAAAAAAAGTATTTGAATCTTAATCATAGTCATTTGCATGAAATAAAAGTCTGTGTCAGGGGAATGTACGTTATAATAACTCCTAGGTGTTTTGGTTGCATCAGTGAGCAAAGAAGTTGTATGCATTTTTGTACTGATATACAAGAATTCTTTTTATATTTATTGTATCTTCGTATGAGAATTCAGCAATATAGGATTTTAGCTGGTGAGAGACTACAACTGATTAACTTCTTTCACAATGACTGTAATTAAAACAGATATTTGATAGTACATGTGCCTGAATTAAACTGAAAATATGCAAAGAAAGGATAGAACAAAATGGGAACTTGATATGAATGTCATTCACAGTCTGCTTCTCCTTAGATAGAAAGGTAATAAATAAAGTGAATGAATTCTAGAGAAATTCTGCCAGTCTCTGGCCCAAGTACTGCACTTTTTTCCCCCTTCAGTCATATGGACTGTATAATTTCCTTAGGACAGTGCATTTAAAATGTAGGAAATAGTAGACATGGGAAGCTAAAGTTCTTATTAAAGTCCTCCACCAAAGTAAATCATCTACACAAACTCTCGGCATTTCCAACTCATTCATTTTTCAAACCTGATATAGACTAATTCTGCCAGCAATTCCTTCCTTATTAGCGCACAAGAGGAACAGATAAAATTAAAATGTTTACAGCCTTTAACTGTGGCATTGGGGACTCACCTGCTTTCTTCCGGACCCATGACATCATCAAAAACACTTTTTAATTACCCTAAATCTTTTTTTTGTTGTTGTTACAAATTTGGATTTCTCTTCTTATTGGGTCAATATTTTCCTTATCTGCATTATCTGTATCCTGTTGGGGTTGGGCGTGCCCATGATACAAACAAATCTGTCTCCAAAATTTTCAATCCCATATGTTTTCCTGAACATTTAATTGTCATGCTGCCAAGAATGTAAATCCAGTTCACACACAAGTCGAGATTTCATTCTTGTGATATCATTAGTCCTCTTTAAGAATTAGAGGACAAACAGCAATCACCAAAAATTTAAATAAAATGAGGGAAAGGGAACCTAAAGATATCTGAAATTCTTACAAAAAATAATAGCTTTTAAAGAAATGTAAATCTGTGGAACTGAACACTAGGAGAGATTTTGGGGGGCAATCTTAATATCTACACCCACAGAACAAGCAGAACCAATGAGAGGTAATGGGGCAGGAGCTTAGAGATGATTGAATAAGAAATCTTCAATTTAACCAGAACTGAATATTATTTTTTAAAGTTTATAAAACAGCAAATAAAATACTACTCAGGTGCAAAATGGAAATAACTGGGCCCCAAACTGCCCTTTGGAGGAAGCAAAGGACTATTTGGGTTTACAAATCACTATATCCAGCCTATGAAATTATACAGTGAGTTCAGTGACTTGAAAGAAAACACAAACACACATACACACACTCACACACACCTCAAAAGAGGGCAAACATTTTATTTCCTTCTCATCAGTCATCACCCTCTATCCTGCCTTAAATTTGACTCTTTCATTTCCTTCATCTTCTTGTATATAGTCTGCTCCCAAATCTAATCTTTCTTCCTTCAAATAAAAGCACAAGATTCAGATCTGTGTTTGGGGATTAATTTATCCAACCCTTTGTTTTTACAAATGAGGAAACTGAGACCCAGAGAGGTTAAGGGATTGCCCAAGACCACAAGTGGCACAGTCAGGTTGTTCAATGAAGTTATCTGACTCCAGATCTAGAGTTCTTTTACTAATATGAATACTAGATATGCTTTTACTATAAGCTCCCACTGCAGCAATCTGTAACAGCCTCTTAGCTAATTTCCCAGTTTTTCCCTCCTCAGTCTATTCTCTATACCAGTCTAATTTCCTAAGTTATTGCTTTCATCTCATTCTATTGCTAAGGAAACTACATTGGCTACTTATTATTATCTACTACATCAAATTCAACTCAAAGCAATTATCACAGAGGGTTAGTAAGGTCCAGAATTCTTGACCAGTCATGGAATAGAATTAATCCTTCCAACTGTAGGGTGATTCTGTTCTCAGGTCTCTTGTTCTGTGCAGTTAAAAGAAATTTCCCTTTCTGAACAACTGGTGCACAAGCTCAGGAACTATCCAGCTCAGGATTACTCATAAAGTCACCCCAAGGTGGGAACCATCTATTTTTCAAGAAGAATATATAGACCTTTTCTCAGAAAAGGAAACAGAAAAGCAGACATAGGCAGAACTTGGAGGTCTAGGACCTCCTTACTCAGGCTATATGCAACCCTGTGTCTTCCACAGTCACAGGTTTCTATTGGAATCTACCTTTGTTTGAATGGAGAGGGGCGTATAGGGGATGGTGGTGGGTGGGAGGGAGATATGAATAGGGAGAAAAACATTCTTCCCCTTCTTGATGAACTTCAATTTTGAAATCCAAGGGAGAATGTCAGAAAAGATCTCAAAGGGTGGTCCATTTCTTCTCACTCTTGTAGCTCATAGAGAGGGCAGCTGTCCCCCCAAAAGTTCATCTACCTAAGCTTTAGTTACTTAGTCACCAGAAGGCAGCCTTGGGCACTGGGGGACATTTGGAGGATTTCTGTATCTTATCTTCAAAAGGTAAGGGTACAAGTTCCTTAGCAAGTATCTAGAGATACTAGAAAAGGAAATGACAAACCACTCTGTATCTTTGCCAAGAAAACCCCGAATGGGGTCACAAAGAGTGGGGCAATGACTGAAAAACCACTAAGCATTATAGTATGAAAGTATGACATCAATGAGTTCAGTGATTTGAAAGAGCTTTCTCCCTCACACACATAGCTCCACAGAGTTAATACATTAAAGTAGAGCAAACATTTTGCTTCTTTCTCATCTGAGTCATCTTCCTTCTTCATACCTTGAGACCTTTGACTCTTTCACTTCCTTCATCTCTTTGTATACAGTCTGTTCCCAAATCTAATCTTTCTTCCTTTGAATCGGTTTGTAAGATGTAGATCTGGGCTTTAGGGATCATTGATCCAACCTCTTGTTTTACAAATTAGGGAACCAAGGCTGAAAACTGAACCTGAGTGGCTCCATGGGAGGCACTCCTTCCTAAGGTCCAGGTTTTCAATTTTATCAAGTTGATTGGGGTGCACAAGATTAATTAGAAGCTCTCCTGATCAACCCTGCTACATATTCAATCCCTAACTAGAGAGTAAACTCAAGAAAAAGAACCTTGTAATTTGCATGTTCTCTATTCCCCACCACCTAGAATAATGAGTTTAAATGAAATAGAATCATAAAACTGAGGGTCAGAAATCACCTTGGAAATCATCAGTTTATATTAGAGACATTCCTTTAACAGTTTCTCCTTGAAACATGGCTTGCTTAAGTGTCTAGAAACAACTAATAGATGACCTAGAAGTTATTTTATTTCAATCTGTATTTTATCCATTCTCGCTCACTGAAAAATCAGTTCATTACAACTTTCTGATGAAGGTGGAAATGTATCTGGTTATTCATAGCACTTGAAACCTATGAAACACGGGTCCTGTTCCAAACCTTTCAATTGACTCAGTTTCCAACACTGTACAAGTCCCTTAACTCTCTGAGCTGTTATGTTTCTGTAATATAAAAATAATGGCACATGACAGGCCACCTCCCCACCCTCAGGTGAGGGGTTAATAAGATAATGATTGTAAAGCTCTTTAAGCTCATAAACAAAGGTGATATGTAGCATAAAAATTATTCAACTAATCATAGTCAAAGTCCATGCTGAAAATAGACCTGTGGAGTGATGAAATGATGCCTTAGGGAGAGGAGCTAATGCTTATTTGCCCTGCAGGGAGCTTTTTTTTTCCCTCTGTAGTTTCCTTTTGTTTGAAATGACTTCAGAAATAGTGAAAGGTGTTTAGATCAATTCTGGAAGTGAGGAAAAACATGTAATATAGGATAAAGGTAAGATCGCACAACCAAAATTCAGGTTAACCCCAGTTAGCAGAGGTGCTATTA
>CM053598.1:213753754-213774973 GCA_028646575.1 Pseudocheirus occidentalis
TCCCCTCCATTGTAACAGTTAGACCTTCCTCTTCTATATGAGATAATTAACCCCATTCTGTCTCTCCCTGTCTCCTCTCATTCTATTCCTCTCCCACCTCCCAATTTCACCTTTTAAAATATCATCCCTTCCTATTCAACTGATCCTGTGCCCTCTGTCTATGTGCACACACACACAAACACACACACACACAAACACACACACACACACATATACACAGCCACATATGTATTCATAAGCATATATACCCTACTATATAGACATATGTGTATGTATACATATATAAATACATTTATATTCCCTTCACCTATGCTCATACTGAGAAAAATTTCATAAGTTACAATGATCCTTTTTCCATGTTGGCATGCAAATAGGTCAACTTTGATGAGTTTCTTATGATTTCTTTTCCATTTTTATCTTCTCATGCTTCTTGTATTTGAATGTCAAAATTTCTATTCAGTTCTGTTTTTTTCAGCAAGAATGCTTAAAAGTCCCCCACCTCATTGCATGACCATATTTTCCCCTGAAACATTATACTCAGTTTTGCTGGGTTGGTGATTCTTGGTTTTAATCCTAGCTCCCTTGATCTCCAGAATATCATATTCTAGGCCCTTCAGTCCCTTAATGTAGAAGCTGCTAGATCCTGGGTTACCCTGATTGTGTTTCCACAGTATTCAAATTGTTTCTTCTTGGCAGCTTGTAACATTTGCTCCTTGATCTGGGAACTCCAGAACCTGGCTATAATATACTTAAGAGTTTTCTTTTTGGGATCTTTTTCAAGAGGTGATCAGTGAATTCTTTCAAGTTCTATTTTGCCCTCTGGTTCTAAAATATCAGGGCAATTTTCCTTGAGAATTTCTTGAAGGATGCTTTCTAGTTTCTTTTTATGATCATGGCTTTCAGTTAGTCCAGTAATTTTTAAGTTGTCTCTCTGGATCTATTTTACAGGTCAGTGCTTTTTTCAAGGAGATATTTCACATTGCCTTCTACATTTTCATTTGTTTGGATCTGTTTAACAGTATTCTGATTTCTCATAATGTCATTTGTTTCCATTTGTTCCACTCTAATTCTGAAGGAATTATTCTCTTCAGAAAGCTCTTGAAATTCCTTTTCCATCTGGCAAATTTGGCTTTTTAAGGCATTCTTCTCCTCATTGGCTTTTTGGGCCTCTTTTGCCATTTGAGTTAATCTATTTTTGAAGGTATTTGTTGACTCTCTTTTTGTGATTTTCTTGCATCATTGTCATTTCTCTCCCCAAGTTTTCCTCCAATTCTCTTATTTGATTTTCAAAATCCTTCTTAAGCTCCTCTATGGCTTGTAATCAGCCTACGGTTTCTTGGAAGCTTTTGGTGTGGGAGTTCTGACTGTGTTGTCTTCCTCCCATTCCACGCTTTGATCTTTTTTGTCCCCTTTTTGTCCCCAAAAAGGACACAGCTGCTGGTGATCTCCTCTCCTGAAAGCTCCAGCCTCAGCTTGTTCTGGCTGCCCTAGGGCTCCAGCTGTTGGTTCATGTGGTGCTGGTCTGGGCTCCAAGTGTACTATGATGAGCCCTTTCCTGTCAGCCTGCTGGGCTGCCTTCAGCAGGAGCTTTTTATTCTGTAATTTTATGGGTTCTGGAGCTCTAACATTTGTTTAGAGTCACATTTTATAGGTATTTGAGGTGGTTATGGGAGGAGCTGAGGAGTTTTCCTGCTTCTAAGCCACCATCTTGACCCTGCCCCCCCCCTCCAGCTGTAGATATTTTTGCACAGGTAGGTTCTTTTCCCTTTTTAATGATCTTTTTGGGATACAAACATAGTAGTGGTGTTGCTGGGTCAAAGGGCATGTGTAGTTTTATAGCCCTATGGGCAAAGTTCCTAATTGCTCTCTCCAGAATGGTTGGATTAATTTACAACACCACCACACATTAGTGTCCTAATTTTACTATATCCTCCCCAACATTTATAATTTTCCTTTTTTTAAAAAATCATATTAGATAATTGGATATGTGTGAAGTGGTACCTCAGAGTTGTTTTAATTTGCATTTCTCTGATCAAAAGTAATTTAGAACACTTCTTCATATTATTATAGATTGCACTCTACTTTTGATAAAATTAAACACTGTCTTCTTAGAGATGGATGAACTATCCTGCTGGTAAACCCTGTGAAGTTCTTGTTTTGTTCATTTATCAGCTTCTGAATTTCCCCAGCATTTTCATCAAACCAATCTTGATGTTTGCCAGTGTTCTGGCACTGATGAGTAAATATGATGCTGTACCTCAAATCTCTGAAAACTGTCCACTCTTATTTTGCTCCACTCTTGCCACTTGTATTTGGATCATCTTTTCCTCTTTTCTATCTTTTCCTCAACAAACTTTTCACGCACAGCGAAGCACTCTAACCTGCTTACATTCTGTTAGTCATCTTTCCTTGGGGCTGCTTCTTTTGCTGAATGCGAATTTTCTCTTGGAGAGAATATGTGTATGATCAGTCCAGCACTTTGCACCTTACATCCTGAGTCTTTTCCTTATAGTATCATAGTTGAGTAAATTTCAGTGTTTACCATGAAGGTGCATCCACAAAGCTTTATTGCATTTAGGTAAACAGAAGATAGCATTGGTGATGAGATGGTCATGAGACATCTAAGTCTTCAGTTCAATCTTTGCTATGCTTTTTCCAATTCCATTCCTCCCAAGGACTCCCTGCTGTGTCAGATAGTCTTCCTAATCTAGCATTAAAGTCACCCAGAATGACAAGCTTGTCTTCTTTTGGCACATTGATGATGAAGGTCTCTAGACCTTCCTAACACTTTTCCTCTGACTTCATCAGGGTGTGTCGTGGTGGAAGCAAATGCACTGATGATGGTGGCACTTTCCTGCAAGTGGCAATTACATTGTCACGAGCCTGTCATTCACTGATTTTGGGAGACATACAAGCTGTTTAACCAATTTTAATTGTGAAACAGACCAGCTTCGTGGTGCTCCCTTTTATTGCAGCTACTTCAGAAGCAACATGTATCTGACTCTGACTTTGGTAAGCTGGCTGAGTTCTCTCACAACAAGAGCTGTTTGTCTTTCAGGTCTACTGGATTCCATGTTATCCATAAGTGCTCGTGCATTCCAAGTACCAGTGGTGAGTGGGATCATCTTCAGAAATGTTTTGTACATTTTTTGTGTGTTTTGATCATAGGAATTGCCACCTGCTGCAATAAACAGCCCAGGGGTGATTAAATGAACCGTTTTTTGGTCACCTTTTCTAGCCAGGAGGTGAGCAATGTGGTCCTTCAAAAAGGCTGCTCAGACACCCAGAATGTGTCTGTTAAACTCCAGTGATGGAGTCCAGTGAGAAAGCAGCTTCTGGCCTATGCCACCGATATGAGGGGTTGTGGCTACAACTCCCAGTGTACGTATGCCTCCTGCTACATTCCTTTCCTGTCACTCGTGCTACATTCCTTTCCTGTCACTACAGAACTTCGAGGTAGGTAAAAATGGCAAAATGGGATGGGTGATATCTTTGACTCTGACATAAACTGGATTTAAATGAAGCAGAGTTGCATGAAGTCATTGACCTCACTCTCTCTTCCAGAGTCATTGAAGTCTAGTGGCAAGGCAAAAGCCAAGACAATGGTGAAGGCCTGGAATGCAGTGGATGACCTTGGTTGCTTCTGTGTCTAACCAAACTCTAAGCCCTCCACAACACCTGCTGCAGTTGCCTTCATGGCTGTTGGAATACATTGTTCTCATTTACCCATCCCACCAGGACAATCCTTCACACACTTAGGGTGGACTCACCGACAGGTTTGAGGCCTATTGGCTGCCCTCAACCTTCCTTTAACCTTTCTGCCAAGATGATGGCATTGGGTTGTGGTTGCTGCACATACTATATACAGCATCTTGGAACCACAGATGGGAGTTGGGTGACAGATGGACACCAAAGATGGATGAGCAGTCCTGAAAAAGGGTCAGCAGCCCTCACAGCAGAGGTGGTAGTCGTCCCTGAACACTCCTACACCCTGTCAGCATTATATAGTGAAGACACTGCATTATCAGTCTCAGTAAAATCTCTTCCTTACTTGTATTTTGTATTCTTATAAGAAGTGATTTTATTATTTACCTCTTCCACTCCAATAGATCATCTTAAGCTTATTCTTCAGTATATATTAACTTAAATTTTTGTTGTCATTATTGTTCTTCAAATAATTAACCAAAACTATGTTTTATCTCTGGAAAAAAAAATGGTCCAATTGTGTAGTTCCTGAATCATCTTTTACCGTTCATGTTGGTGGTGCCTAGTGAAGAACTAGCTGAACGTTGCTGCCATCTTTTGACCAGATTTAACCCTACAGATCCAAATCAAGTAGTTTCAACATCACCCATTAATAATTCAGTTTTAACTGAACATTTATTGATTGTCTTCTATTGCTGATAAAACTATGATCTCAATAACATGGGCGTTCCCTTCCATCATCCTTTGGGATTCTCATTCACATCTTTCCATAAATCTTCCACAGGGAATTCGTATTTCTGCTCATATAAAAGGGGAAAAACACAGAAGCTTCACAATGTAATTAGGGAAGTCGGAGAGATAGCCCATGTATACAGCTATGGTAAGAAGCATTGCGTTTGGCGTTTGAGGACCTAGGTTCAAATCGCACCTCTGTCCCTGACTGTCTGTGGAAATTCGGACAATTTACTTCATCTCTCTGATTCTACTCTTTTCATTTCTAAGATGATTGTAGTGGATTGGGTGAACCCTAAGGTCCCTCTTAGTTCTCTATCTATGACCCTGTGAATAGTACAAGGTATACTATGAGCACCATAAAGGGGAGGTTAATAGAAAGCACTGTGAGAAATTGCAGTATGGAGAGCTCAGTTTCATTGGGGATGAAAGGGAATTGGTGAAGCCAGGATTCATTTGGGATGAAACAGAATCAGTGCCGGTCGACGGCAACTGCCCCATCAATAGATCCAAGCTTAAGGTTTTAGCACGCGACCCTCTACTAAAAAAAGAAGGAATACCCTGAGAAGCGTGCTTTCCCCCCACACTTAATACTACTTTATTTTTCTCCAATTACATGTAAAGATAGTTACCAACATTCACTTTTATAAGATTTTGAGTTCTAAATTTTTTCTCTGCCCCTTCTTATCCTCTTCCCTCCCCAAGACACTTCCAATTTAAGGGGCCAATGAAGCACTCTATAGGAAAACAGGATTCAACAAAGTAAAGGTAACATAGTAATCTTAAATTCAGTTCCTTTCAGGGGATAGATTCAATCACAGGGTGGCCCTCAGTATTGAGAACTTTAGGATACCAGTAGACTGGGACCAGTATGCAGAAATGGAGAACTGTATTGATTTTTGTGAGCTACTGTGAATCCTTCATGTGTTTTCTGCATTTTCTTTGTGGATTTCTATGAGTCATTTGTATTTCTCCTGGGGTGAAATAAAGGTGGTCCTATACCCCAGTGCCTGTATATCTTATGTCCTGATTGCATGTAAAAAAACCAAATTATACACATTTATTTTTAAAACACTGAGTTCCAGATTTTTTCCCTTCTTCCCTCTTCACCCACCCCTACTGGAAAGATAAGCAATTCAATATAGGTTGTACATGTGTAGTTAACACAAAACATTTTCATAGTAGGTATATTGTAAAAGACTAACTATATTTCCCTCCATCCTATCCCACCCCTTATTTATTCTGTTTTCTCCTTTGACCCTGTACCTTTTCAAAAGTGTTTGCTTCTAACTACCCTCTCCCCTAATATGCCCTCCTTTCTATCATCCCCCCTCTTATCCCTTTCCCCCCTGTTTTCCTGTAGGGAAAGATACCCAATTGAGTGTGTCTGTTATTCCCTCCTTAAGCCAGATTCAAAGAGAGTAAGGTTGGCCCATTCCCTTTCACCTTCCTGCTCTTCTCCTCCACTGTAACAGTTTTCTCTTGCCTCTTTTATATGTGATAATTTACCCTATTCCATCTCTCCCTTTCTCCTTTTCTTAATATATTCCACCATCACTTTTAATTTAATTTTTTAGATATCATCCCTTCATATTCAACTCATCCTGTGCCTTCTGTCTATGTATACCTGTACACACATATGCACACCCTGACATGTATATTTATAGACATCTAAACCCTCCTATATATACATAGATATGTATGTATAAATATATATGTGTGTATATATATATATATATATATACACACACACACACACATATATATATTCCCTTCAACTGTCCTCATACTGAGAAAAGTCTTATGAGTTACTATTGTTGTTTTTCCATGTAGGAAGATAAATAGTTCAACTTTAACAAGTTCCTTATGCTTCTCTTGCTTCTTGTATTTGAAAGTCAAATTCTCTGTTCAGCTCTGGTTTTTAATCAAGAATGCCTGAAAATCCTCTATTTCATTGAATGACCATATTTTCCCCTGACACATTATATTCAGTTTTGCTGGGTAGGTGATTCCTGATTTTAGTCCTAGCTACTTTGACCTCTGGAATATCATATTCCAAGCCCTTCAATCCCTTAATGTAGAAGCAGTTAGGTCTTGTGTTATCCTCCTTGTGTTTCCACAATACTCAAATTGTTTCTTTCTGACAGCTTGCAATATTTTCTCCTTGACCTGGGAACTCTGGAATTTGGCTACTTGGGATCTTTGCCAAGAGGTGATTGGTGAATTCTTTCCATTTTTATTTTGCCCTCTGGTTCTAGAATATCAGGGCAGTTTTGCTTGATAATTTCTTAAAAGATGGTATCTAGGCTTGTTTTTATCATGGTGATAAATAGATATTTTGAAGGATGATGACCTGGACCCAGACTTTAATGGGAGGGAAAAAATGGTGTAGACTGCATTTTAGAAAGTTGTGCAGTATAAAAATTATTCCAGGCTATCCTCAGCATAGACAACCAACTTTTAAAAAATGCTTTTCTAATAATATTGGATCTTTGTACATCTTAGAACTCTACAGTCTATGAAGAATCAAAATGGTGAAGGACACAAAGGACAAGAGATCCATGGGTGGTGAGTACAAGAAGGTCACAGAACATTCATTTCTGTAAGCCCAAGAACTTGCACTGGGGGTTTTTAGTAGGGAGGGCAGACAGAGCCAGACTTGTGATTTTATCAGCTTGGGTTATTTCTGTTGAGGGAACTCTCTTTATCAATGAAGAACCGCAACTATTTTGCTATTTAGATTGTGGCTTGGGTCATGGAAAAGTTAAGTGACACAGTATCTCATAGTTAATACATGTCAGAGATAGAACTTGAACTCAGATTATCCTGATTTTACACAATAAACCAAGCTGAACCAGTAAGAGATATGTCATCAAGTAAATGTATAATTTGGAAAGGACAGTTATATATTAAGAATTAAGAACAAAGGATAATAAAATAAACAGGCTGACTGCTTCATTGGTGCTCATGAAACGTAAAAAGATGTCAAGAAAGATCTACAGAGCATTGTGTACTTGATCCTGGAGACAATAGGGAGCCCATGGAGTTTATTTAGTGAGGAGGATAGTAGTGACATGCTAGGACTTGCTTTTAGGAAAATCACTTTAGTGGCTGAATGGGTTGGAGTGGAGAAAGACTGGATGTACAGATAGCCCCACAGCAGGCAATTGCAATAGAGGACCTGCCCTAGAGTGGTGCAAGCACCAGAGGAGAGAATGGGGGCATATTCAAGAGATGTTGCAAAGATAAAATGAATTGGCCTTGATAACCGTTTGAATAGGGCAGGTGAGAAATAGGGAGGAGTTCAGATGATTGGTTGCAAGCCTGAGGGGTTAGGAAGATGATATTACCCTCTACAGTGATAAGGATGGAAGGAATAGGGGAGAGTCTATGGAGAATGATGATGAGTTCTGATTTGGAGATGTTGATTTTAAGATGTCTAGCGCAGTTCAAAATGTCAGAAAGGTAGTTGGAGATGTGAGATAACAGAGACAATAGGGTGGGATAGGTCGATTTTAGAATTGTCAAAATAGATATGGTGATGAAATCTATGGGAGCTGATGAGATCACCAAGTGAAGAAGTAGAGAGGGAGAGGAGAAAAGGACATGGGGACAGAGCCCTGCGGGACACCTACAGCCAGAGGGCATGATCTGGAGCAAGAGGCAGAAAAAGAGAAAGAGAAGGAGCTGTCAGGTAGGAGAACTGGGAGAGAACGGTCTTCCAAAAACCTGGAAAGAAGAGAGAATTAAGGAGAGTGTTCAATGGTGTCAAAGGCTGCAGAGAGATTAAAGAGAATAGGTTTAGAGAAAAGGCCACTGGATTTAGCACCTAAGAGA
This sequence comes from Pseudocheirus occidentalis, assembly GCA_028646575.1. Classification (NCBI taxonomy): domain Eukaryota; kingdom Metazoa; phylum Chordata; class Mammalia; order Diprotodontia; family Pseudocheiridae; genus Pseudocheirus; species Pseudocheirus occidentalis. The sequence goes on from CM053598.1 coordinate 213,762,029, forward strand.
CCATTAGGAACCTTGGAGAGAGTGGTTTCAGTGGAATGAGGAAGCTGGAAGCTTTTAAGCAGCCTAGAAAATTCAGGTTCCAAATTTGTAGTGTATAGAGAGGTATTTTGGTATAGTGTATAGTATATAGAGAGGTGTATTGATAAGCATTACAATTACAAAGTCTGTCAGCAACAAGAGTTTAATTTTTAACTTAATCTCACATTTCCAACTGACTTTCAAATATTTTGAACTGTATGTCTAATAGACATCTTACCATTTTAAATCCCAGTCATTGGCTAATAATGTCTTCTTAGACTGAGGTTCCTTGCTCATGATAATGAATACATATCCATATTTCAGATGTTCTTTGTGATAATTGTGAATTATTTGGCTAGCTTCTTGTCTTATCTGACTAGAGCATCATTCTTACACACACACACACACACACACACACACACCAGTGTGATTTATGAACTCATTCTATCTATAGAAAGGCCACCATCTTTCTCCGATTATTCACTTGCTCCCACATTGCTAGTACCATCTCCAAACCAGTTTCTTTGCAGGAATAATTTTAAACCCGTTAGTGTAGTGAAAACTAACCAATGTAATCTATAAATCGGCTTAAGCAGACACACATGAACTAAAAGACATCTCAGTACGGGGAAAGGGAACGTACAAGTGAAGGTGCCCCTTAACCTCTTAGCTCACTCATTTCCTTCAGAATACATCAAGTATCATATAGGACATGTGACTGTCTGATGTACAGACCGAGTAAGGGTTATGGGGCCAATATGTGGAATAGAGAATCATTTATTTCTTATTTTTAAGATCAAAAAGGAGAAATTCTAATGTTTTCTTCTTGTATCCCAATGGATCCCCTTGTCTACCCCCTGGAGGACATCTACTTTGGGTACCACTGCACTGTTGTGCAGTGTGCACAACCCTGTTGTCTCTAATCCGCTATACTTTGAGGCTCTATTCCATAAAGGTAGATGCTTACCCTGTAGCTTAATAAGGACTTTGTTAACCTACTATATGCAGACACTGTGCTAAGCATTTAAAAAAAATAAATATCTCATGTAATCCCCACAGCAACCCTGGGAGGAGGAGCTATTATTTTGCCCATTTTATAGTCAAAGAAACGGAGGCAATTAGAGGTTAAGCAACTTGCCCAGGGTCACAGAACTAACAAGTATCTGAGGCTGAATTTGAACTTGGGTCTTTTTGCTTCCAGGTCCAGCGCTCTATCAATTCCAAGTAGCTTAATAAAAGCTCTTCATGAGCTACTAAGGCCAAAACTATTCAGCACCTCAGGGCCAGCCTTCTGATGATGAACTTCACTGAAATTAGGTTGGTGCGCTAAATGAGTCATACTGTGCATTACCCGGTCCTTACTCAACATGTTAGAACCTCCCAGAGATTGTGCTCCGTTTACACAGCCTTCGAGAACCCAAGATCACATCCACACTGTGGTGAAACAACAGGGCAGCATATTGAACTTGAGTTAATGGTAATAACTTATATTTACATACTGGTTACAGTTTCAGAGTGATTTCCACACATCCATCAAATCTGAACGTATCATTCTTCTACTTAAGAACCTTCAGTAGCTCCCTGTTGCCTTTAGGTCAATGTATACATTCATCAGCTTGGCCCCATGCTAACTTTCTAGGACTCGGCAGGTTACTTCTCTTCACTGTTACGTGTTCCCTCTAAACTGGCCTCCTTTCTAACTTCCAAGCTTGGTGCTGCGTCTCCTGCCTGTGAGCATCTGTACGCTTGTCCTTCGTGCCTGAATTCACTGCTTCCTCACCTGCTCCTCTTAGAAGGCCTCACTCCCTTCATGACAACTCATCTGTCATTTCCTCTGGGAAGCCTGTCCTGTTCTTCCTTATTTGTTAGGACCTTTTAAAAGCAACGGCATTGCCTAACCCTGGAAGAATGCTGACGTGAGTTCACAGTGTTGTAGCCGCCCTGAATACCTCACTATCTCTCATCCCCCATATACAATTTTTTTTCTGAGATCTTCTGTCAACTTCACTCTTGCAGTATCTCTCAAATGTGCCTCTTTCTCTCCTATGACACTGCCACCGTCATCTCGTCATGCTTGGATTACTGCAAGGGCCCATTGGTGTGTCTGCTTGCCTCAGGTCTCTCCCCGCTCCAGTCCGTTCTCCATTCAGCCACAAAAGTGATGTACCCAAAGCTCAGGTCTGACTACCCAATTAATAAAAGTCTGCGGCTCCCTATTTCCTCTAGGATCAAATACAAAGTGCTCAGTTTAGTATTTAAAATCCTTCATAGCCTAGACTCCTGCTACCTTCCCAGTCTTCTTATACCCTACTCCTCTGACACATACTCTGAGCCAGTGACACTGGCCTCCTGGCTATTGCATAAACAAAACACTCCGCCTCTTAACTCTGGGCATTTGCCATGCCTGGAATGCTTTCCTTTCCCTGCTCCAATTACTGATGTCCTTGGCTTCCTCTAAGTCCCAACTAAAAGCCCACCTTCTATAAGAAGTCTTCCCTAAGCCCTCTTCATTAAGGTACGTCCTCTCTGTTAATTATCTCATATTTATTTCATACATCACTTGCTTTGTACAGATTGGTTTGAATGCCATCTTCCCCCATCCCCCTGCCCATTAGATTGCGAGCTCCTTGAGGTCAGGGACTGTCTTCTGCTTTTTTTTGTAGCCTCAGCATTTACATGGTGCCTGGTGTCTGGCACATAGGAGGCACCTAAAATGTTTGTTGGTTGATATTGCTTAGACTTTTTTGCCATCTGTGATTGCTTACTATCCTTATGTCTCTTTTGTTTGAATAGTTTCTTATTTTCTTGATGTTAATTAATAATTATTAATATAATAATATTAATCACTATAATTTATTATTAGAATTATTGATATAATAATTAAATAATGCTAATTAAATGCCCTCTGGTTTCCTTTGAATTTCCATTTGTTGAAAATCTATTTGTATGTATACATACATATGTATGTATACATGCATGTATATATATGTATGTGTATAAAAATTAAGATCAGCTTTAAAAGTTAATGTTACATTTGGAATGTAAACTGATTGCCCTTACTTTCAGATTATTGTGCTCTATTTTTTCTTTTAATTTTTTATAAATAAAGTGATTTGAAGTGTTTACCTTGGTATATTCAGAGCTCTGTCCTGGCTACCTGCAATACTTCTTGTTCAATAGTGAGGTTCTAATACTTGACTACAATTTTTCTTGGCAAGTAAAAATGGATGTTTTTATCAGCATTCTATGGATTGTTGATCTGGTCATGCCTTATTTTCATGATTTCTGGGGGCATTTTCCTAATCTGTGTATCTGTAGTTTCTGATTCATTCTTTTTTTCCCTTTGTGATTTAAAAAAACACCTAAGATTTTTATATTATATTCAAGGTCAGTTTACAGATTTTCCTTGTAACGCCCTCCTGTGTTCTTCAAACATTATTGTATCAAAATTTTTTGGTCAACTTTTCTTCCACCTCTGTATTTTTGAATTCCAAATGTGATTAATCCATTTAGGAGAAATTCTCCATGCTTTCCCTTCAGTTGTCTATACATTTTTTTTTCTTGAGAATTTGTTGAGAATTCAAATTGTATTCTCACTTCTTCTTTTAATCACTTTGTTGTTTTATGAAACATTTTGAAGGATCTTAAAATTGTGCCATCATTCCTGGGAGGGACAGGAGTTATTTTCCCCTTCCATCTGTTAGTTCACACAACTTTGGGTTGTCCTGCCCTGGGACTGAGCTATCCCTGTTGGTGGATGAGTATACACAAATGCACATCACCTGCTCTATCTAGCTGGCTCCAGACCAAGCCATGCTTCACATTCCATCTGGCATCTGGTGGTGGTAGATCCCACCATTCACATCCCATCATGTATGTTCCCACCCACCTGTACTTTCTACCTCTCCCTTTGGGAACGGTAATCAAATCAATACTACCTTTGCTTCTAGAAGGTGCATGTTAATTTAATGCTCTAGGGCTCCACTCACCACCCACTGCTTCTTTCCAGATGGAGGCAACCTTCCCTGGCCACCATTCTCCTCTTTGTCTTGTCTCCTATTATAACTTAACCCCTGTGAAAGTAGGGCTTCTCTCACTTTTGTATTCCTATTTCCAGTGCTTAGCAAATAGTAGGCATGTAATAAAAGCTTTTTACTTATTCATTCATTAATTCACGGAAACTCTATCTTACTGCTTTTTATTCGATTCTTGATTGTTTACTCGGTTCTGTTTTAACCAGTCCCTCTTAGTTTTTCTGTGTTGTCTTTTCTTTGCTATTTTTTTCCTATTTTTCTCTTTGCTTTTTCCGTTATTATTTTGTTCCACTTAACATAATTTTTGCCATTTTGAAATGATGGGAGGGAGCTGGGCTTAGGCACACCAGCTCTTCTGTAGACATCTTGTCAGAATTCTACATCCTTTTCCCCCTTGCATCTGAGAGATACTTTTCTGTAGCCTGAGGATCATACTTCTGAAGAGGACAAGACCCTGCTTACTATTTACTAAATTTGGAAAAGTACAAGACGGGCAGAGAGGGAGAACAAAAGGAAGGGCTGAGGTCAAAGGCAAAGTAGGTTCTCTTTGTGCTTCTATCTACATCTGGCTTAGATCTCGTCAAAGGTATTTCCTTGCTTTGTTGTGTGAAGGCATTCCAACCCTTCCAAGCATAATCTGATGCTCTGAATTGAAGGACAGATAGGTTCCAGTAAGAGTTATCGTTAATGAGAATTAATTACACACTACTACTACTACTACTACTACTACTACTATTGCTACTACTACTACTACTGCTGCTGCTGCTGCTGCTACTACTGCTGCTACCACTACTACTACTACTACTACTACTACTACTACTACTACCACTACTACTACTACCACTACTACTATTGCTACCACTACTACAACCACCACTACTACTACTACAACTCTACTACTTCTGCTACCCCTGCTGCTATGACTACTACTGTTATAGCCTTTTTATAGTTGTTGTTTTCAGTTGTGTCTGAATCTGTGACCTCATTTGGGATTTTCTTGGCAAAGATACTGGAGTGGTTTTCAATCCTTTTCCAGCTCATTTTACAGATGAAGTAACAGAGGCAACAGAGTGAAGTGACTTGTCCAGGGTCACATACTTAACAAACTTTAGAAGAAGGATTTGAACTCAGGTCTTCCTGACTCCAGGTCTATCCACCAAGCCACCTAACTTTGTTTATTTATTTGTTTTTCCTGTTCACCATAGCTTGAGTCATATCCTAGTTTCAAATCACTCAATCTGCCATGCCTTCAGAGTTAGGAGAGATCTGAGTTTGAATTCTGTCTGAAGTTTAGCTTATGACCTATAGTAGGTACCTTGTGACTGTATATTAGGTGTCTATAGTAGGGTCATGTGAGAGAATGTATATAAAGTGCTTTACAAACATTAAATTTCTATAGAAGTTTATTCTATAAACTCTTATTTTTATATGATTATCATTTATTAAACTCGTAATAAAGTACACTTTAAGAAAGGCAGCTTAATGTACTAAACTCCAGAGCACTAGTCTAAATTTTAGCTCTAGATTTACTACTAATTAATTAATTAATTATGTAATCTTGGGAAAGTCACTTCATATATTGAAGCCTCAGTTTATTCATCTGTCAAATGAAGACCTTGGACAAGGCGATCATTTGGGCCCCTTCCTACTATACAATTTAAAATGCTCCTGTAAGGTAAGAAATGTCATTGTCAAAGCAGGTTGGACCAACTATGGTACTTCCCCTGTGGCTCTGCTTCTAGCCTAGTTCCTGGAATGATTATTGAGGGGAGAAATCCTTGTGGAAAACTAACCTGACATCCTGATCTCCTCTATTGCCATCGCCAACCAAGGGCCAACTGTCACTGATGGGAGGGAGTAACAGTGCTTCCATGCCTTACTGCAGAACAGTCCTACTTTCAGCTTTCCTTCTGCACCCCATCCTGCCCCATTGTGCAGGGAATTATTACCTGGTGAGTGCTTCTGCCTCAGCAATCATAGTTATTGAAGATCCAGGGAAAAAAATAAGTTCTCATCACCAAAATTCAGGATACTGACAAATGGCTCTGCAAAGCACTTAGCACAAGGCCCAGCACGTAGCAGGTGCTTAATAAATAATCATTATAATTTCAGCATTGGCATTTTTATTGCCATTTTGCCCGAGTGCAGAGGTTCTTCCCGTGTTGTCTTACCCATCAGGAAACTGAGACAAAGGAAGGGTGGACGGCGTCTTTACCGTCTCTCTAGGAGTTCCCGACAGACCTGAATAGAAGGAGAAATCGAACAGAAGGCTCCGCGATTTGCAGAGCTTTGGCTCTCACAGTGTTACATAGAAAGCTGGGAGATTTCCTCTATCAGTCACCTTTAAGTTAATCTAGTTCTACTCTACACTTCTTAGGAACTTAAATATTTACATTAATTATTGTATTTAGGAGTAATATATTCCTTTAAAAAGCCATGTTTTGTATTAAAATCAGGAGGTTGACATTCCCACTGTATTTATCTGTTACACCACTAGAGGGCAATAAATCACCTAATTAGAGGGAAATCCTAGTCCTCTCATAACCAAGAAGGATAAACCCAAATGCAATTTTAAGTATAAATCTAACAGTTAAGGATGGAGAAAACAACAACAAAACTTCACAAAATTCGAAGTTGTAAAGCAGACCGCTTGTCAACATGAATATGTTTTCAGTAGAAGTATTTGATTAAAAACTGAATTCTTCTAGCTTTCTTCTAAATAGGGAACAATTCTAATGGGACCGTCTGTTTCTGGAGACAGACAAAATCTCATTTGAAAAGAGCATGAAGGTATTGACCCTGATGGAATCAGAGTTAGCTTCAAAACCAAGGCAAGCTCAACAAATGCATATCATTTAGTCTTGTAGAAGATAATGTTGCCTTAAAAATGGGGTTTTTTTGGGGGGGGTATTGTTGTGGCTTTTGAAACTTAGGTCTTTCAGCTTCATAAATGACATCTCAAGTTGGTCGTTTCAATCCAGGTTTTTGATTTTGACACTTTGTTTTTAAAGGAAGTTAACGATCTGCATAGAATATAACGTGAAACATCAGACTCCCGAGGGCTTCCAAAGACAGCGCTGCCTGGTGGCTGGAGCAGCTATGGGTGATGAGGGGAGGGGGGCTTCCTTGACAAGCGTAAGGACTTGTTGGTTTACATGCCTGGAGGACGTTTAGAGAAGCAGCTTGACCTAGCGGACTGAGTCCTAGATTTGGAGTGAGAAAGCCCTGTCTTATTTCTGCCTCTTTGCTACTGCAAACAAATCATTTCGGTTGATCCTGTTTCCTCAGGCGCTAAGAAAGCCTGTAGCATCTCTCTGCCCATGTTGTTAGGGTACTCAAAAGAGATGATATGCCAATTTTGTAAACTTTAAAGCCCATATAATTCTCAGTCATTATTATATAGAATGCACAAACCACTGACAGTATGCTTGAAGCAAAGGTATTTAAGTACCTGAAAATGAATTTTTTGTGTGTGGATATTTGATTAATGAGGGGCTACATGGCATGCTGAATAGAGAACATATATTGGAATCAGGAAGGCAGAGATTCAAGTTCTCCTTATGGGGCGGCTAGATGGCTCAATGAATAGAGCACCAGCCTAGGAGTCAGGAAGACCTGAGTTCAAGTCCAGCCTCAGACACTTCCTAGCTGTGACCCAGGCAAGTGACTTAACCCTTGTTGGCCTCAGTTTCCTCATCTGTAAAATGAGCTAGAGAAGGAAATGGAAAACTACTTCAGTATCGCTGCCAAAAAAACCCCAAGAAGACCCCAAAATGGGATCATGAAGAGTCAGATTAACATGACTAAACAAGAAACATCAAATGGCCAGCCAAGAATTGCAAGTTAAGTGACATCAGCAAAAAGTCCTTATTTATTACTTAATTTGGAGATGGAGCAGTCCAGTCCTTTGGTCTCTTTGATATAAGGAATGAGGAAACTCCCTCTGCCGGTAAAAATTAGCACTTGCTTTGCCGTTTGTGGTCTCAGAAATTCTTTCTTGACTCTCGGCCCAGGGTTCTATGCACTGTGCCATCCAACTGCCCTGGCTTCTAATTTAGAGCAGCCTCTGTGTGCCCATGTCATTTTGGTGGCACTGTCAGCGTATTGATGCCTTATTCCTGGTCCTAAGGTTGCCTTTGCCCATTGCGAGTACATGAAGAGTTTGGGATCGCGTGGTAAAAACTTCACTGAATCTGATTCTGGCTTTACCTGCTTTATATTAGAGTGGCTTTCCCTTTTCCCTGAGTGAGGGAAGCCTGAGTCTCAGCCTATGGGGTCCTAGTAGTCAGAGTAACACGTGATCAGAAGTTATATCTACTTTTTGCTGAGGAATAAAGCCCATGGTTCTGAGGGGAGCTCACATGGGGTGGCTGCGCTTCAGGGGAACTTCCAGTGCCAATCCCAGGCTTTGTTTCTGTAGCATTGTATATAAGTAGTGCCAGGTTGTTGTCTCTAGCATTACCTTTTGGCAGTTGCATCAAGAAAGGCACTAGGAGAAGGTAGTTGCTAAAGAAAGAATATTCATTTAGGGTGTTTGGTATAGGCCTAACTGAGCCTGCTCTTAAATCATGGTTTGCAAAAAAAAACCAATTAAGTTACAGAAAAAGTAACCACTCCACTGGACACCCAGGCAGTGAGACTGGTTAGTTACCTTAGTTGACCAGGACACCCATCCACAGACACAAAGGCATAGTACTAGCTGGAGTCAGGAAGACCCGAATTGAAATTGCAGCTCATATACTTATTGTAACTGTATGATGCTGGGCAAGCTTCAACGTCCTTGCCTATAAAATGGGGATAATAACAAAGCCCACTTCATGGAGTTGTTACCTGGATCAAATGAGATCATATAAGAAAAGGGCTTTGTAAATCTTAAACCAACAAATCAATGCTACTTATTATGATTATTAAACAAAAATATTGGGTTTTTTGCTATTGCTCTCAAAAAAAAGCCTTCTGTCCAAGGGAAAGTTAAGACCTAATCCCAGGCACTTCCCAATGTCGGCTCATTTTGACAAACACAAAAGTGACTGTATTTTCACGTTTCTTTTCTTTTCTTTTTCCAGACATTTTATTTTAAAAATTCTTCAAAATAGGCTTTGCAGTTTATAGAGGAAATAGAAATTCCTCTAGAATTAGCCATTCACTTTTTTCAGCAAATGTTTCTTGAAGGTCTACTATGGGCACTGTGTGCCCCAACGAGGATATAAAGATGAATATAACATGATCCCTTCCCTCAAGGAGTTTACAGTCTCTAGTAGGGAAAGCAACAGACGTCTATAGAACTGGCTCAGATAGTAAAAGTGCCATAAAGTTAAAAGGGAAAATTATGATTTTTTTTCTTCTCAGAGATGCTACTTTTTGATTACTGGGGATCAAGGAGGGCTTGATTCCTTATTGGTGAAACCTTATTCAGGTGGTAGCATTTAAAGTGGACTTTGTAGGACAACAGGGACCTTGACAAGTAAAGATGTCGTGGGATGCCATTCCAGTCAAAGGGGAAAGGCATGGGGTAGCAAAACAAGTGAGTTGTTTGAGAACACAAATAATCCAGTTTGTCTTCTGTGTAGAACGTACTTAAGGAAATACTGGATAGCATTTCAATATTTTATACAACCTATCATTTCCTCAATTTAGGTACACCTTGCAATGGTATAGATTTACAACCCATCTACACTTTCTTATCTTGTATGATTCTTGTCCATATTCTCCCTCAAAAACCTTCATAGAGGATCTGCCCAGAATATTGGAGACCTTTTATAATTCTTGCTATTTTTTGAGGGGGGAGGACATGAAAAAAATAGAAGACAATGTGAAATATCAACAGACCTGGAAAAGAGACGTAGGAGAAAGAATTTTAAGGGTATTCAGGACTACCTGAAAGCCATGTTCAATAAAAGAGCCTAGACATTGTCTTTCAAGGAATTAGCCTGGACAATTGCCCTGTTATTCTTCCTTTTCCTACAGGAGCCAAAAGTAGATTTCCATCTAAAAGTCTTCGTATGGCATGAACTCCAGTCTCTTTACCATCCTGATTGTCCCGTTCTTCATGCTTTACAACATGTTAAAAAAAAGAATAAAAAGGAAAAGAAAAGAAAAGAAAAAGAAAAAAGAATCTTTTCTTAGTATGATCAAAGCTCAGTTCAATCATTTCTCATTTGTGTCTGACTCTTCATGACCCCCTTTAGAGTTTTCTTGGCAAAGATCCTGGAGTGGTTTGCCATTTCCTTCTCCAGTGCATTTTACAGATGAGGAAACTGAAGCAAACAGGGTTAAGTGACTTACCCAGTAGTAAGTGTCTGAAGTCAGATTTGAACTCAATGCCTGGGATTCTATCCACTGTACCATCTAGCTGCCATAATACAATAAAAAGCATCTATCTAAATCCAAGCACTAACATTCTTTGTTATGTAGAAGGAACATCAGTGATCCCTGAAAGATCAAGGATGCCCACCATCTCCACTATGTTTTGACATAGTTTTAGACATGTTAGCTATAGCAATAAGAAAAATAAATAAAAAATAAACATAGAAAAAGAGGAGCTGAAATAGTTGTTGGCGTTATGGCTTTTTGGTTGTTGTTGTTGTTGTTGTTGTTGTTTTTTGGAAACTCTAGAAATAAACAAAACCATTAGTGGAGAAAATAGTGTCAGTGAAGGAGCAGAATCCAAAAACCCTTGAAAAAGACCAGTTTTCTCCATGTTACTTAACAAAATCCAGGAGAGACAGGATTAAAATTCTATTTGAAAATACTGCTCTTCTACCCTCTTTCCCCAATGCATTAAACAACTGAGAGTTAATCTACCAAATACAGCAAGGATTAACATAAATTACCAAACATTTTTACAGAAGAGTTATGTAATTGGAGAGATATTAAATGTTTATGGCTTGGCAATGCCAACATAGTAAAAATGATGATAACACCTAGATTATTATACATTAAGTTCTATATCGATCCTGTCACCAAAGGGATGCTTTATATAATTAGGCAAAATAATGACAAAATTCATCTGAAGGAATAAAAGGTTTTAAAAGATCAAGAAATATAATCTTTAAAAGGATAAAGATTTCAGTCTATAAATAGGTCCTTTTCTTTTTTGTTTTTTATCTCTTTTGGTATACAGACTTGGTAGTGGTATTGCTAGGTTAAATGGTATGCATGGTTTTATAATCCTTTGGACATAGTTCCAAATTGCTCTATAGAATAGAATCAGTTCACAACTCCACCAACGATGTATTAATGTGTTATTTTCCCCACATCCCCTCCACCATTGGCCATTTTCCTTTTCTGTTCTATTAAACAATTTAATAGGTATGAGGTAGTACCTTAGAATTGTTTTAATTTACATTTCTCCAGTCAATAATGATTGACAAGAGTGTTATCTTGCAAAGGGCTATATATACACCTTTGTTTACTTCATCCAAAAACTTGATATCTTTTGATCTCTTATCAATTGGAGAATAGCTCTTGTTTTTATAAATTTGACTCAGTTCTCTATATGTTTGAAAAATGAGGCCTTTATCAGAGAAATTTCCTTCAAATTTTTTCATAGTTACTATTACTAATTGTATTTTCCTCCATCCAATTTCTCTCTCCCCTGCCCGTTTATTATGTTCTCTCTCTTCTCTCACCCTGTCCCTCCTCAAAAATGTTTTGCTTCTGCCTACAACTTTCCCCAATCTGCCTTCCCTCCTATCACTCCCCTCTCCATTCCCTTCCCCCCCACCAATTTGTTGTAGGGTAAGATAGATTTTTATACCTAATTGAGTGTGTATTTTATTCTCTCTGAGCCAATTATGATGGGAGGAAGGTTCATTCATTTCCCCTCACCTCTGTCTTCCCCTCCACTGTAAAAACTTTTTCTTGCCTCTTTTATGTGAAATTATTTACCCCATTCTACCTCTCCCTTTCCTTTCTGCCAGCACATTCCTCTCTTTCATGCTTAATTTTATTTTTTTAGATATCATCTTTTCATATTCAACTCATACCTGTACCCTCTGTCTATATATACTCCTAAATTATAAGCATCATCTTCCCATGCAGGAATGTAAACAGTTTAATCTTATTAAACCCCTTATGATTTCCCTTTCCTGTTTACCTCTTTGTGCTTCTTTTGAGTCTTGTATTTAAAAGTCAATGTTTGTATTTAGCTCCAGTCTTTTCCCCAAGAGTGCTTGAAAGTCCACTATTTCATTGAAAATACTTTTTCTCCCTGAAGGATTATATTCAGTTTTGTAGGGTAGATGATTCTTGATTGTAATCCTAGTTCCTTTGTCCTCTGGAATATCATATTGTAAATCCTTCAATATTTTAATGTAGAAGCTGCTAAATCTTGTGTTATCCTGATTGTGGCTCCATGATACTTGAATTGTTTCTTTCTGGCTACTTGAACTATTTCCTTTCCAGACTGGGAGCACTGGAATTTGGCTATAATATTCCTGGCATTTTCATTTTGGAATTTCTTCCAGGAGGTGATCAGTGGATGCTTTCAATTTCTACTTTACCTTTTGGTTGTAGAATATCAGGGGAATTGTCCTGGATAATTTCTTGAAAGATGATGTCTAGGATCTTTTATTGAGCCTAGACATCATTATTCAGGTAGTCCTGAATGCTTTTAAAATTCCCTCTCGAAGAGAGATAAGGGGGGCGGAGCCAAGATGGCGGCGTAGAAGCAGCAAAGCACCACAGCTCCCACACAAACACGCTAAAAACCTCATAAAATGGGACGCTAAACAGATTTTCAAGCTCCAAAACTCTCCACAAGACAGAAAGCACTACAGGCAGCGCAACAGGCGGGGCTCTTCACAGCAGTCTGGGACCCACCACTGAAACCCCAGTCGGCTCAGGCCCTGGGGCATCGGGCGGGGAACCGCTGCTATAGGAGAGCAGATCA
>CM053598.1:213775473-213805378 GCA_028646575.1 Pseudocheirus occidentalis
CAAAACGAAAGTGTTCCTGAATTCAAGGTGTTTATATTCTACTGAGAGATTCACTATATGCACTATATATGAACAGATAAATAAATGCAAAGTAATATGGGAGGAGGGGTAAAGAGAAGGAGAGGGACAGTGATCACTAGGGGATATCCAAAAAATGTTGGAATTCGTGTAGGAGGTGGCACTGGACTTGAGTCTTGAAATGAATTAGGGAATCCAAGGAGGAGAGGGGAGCAGGGAGAACGTTCAAAGCATGGGAGGAGAGCTTAAGCAAAGATACAGAGAAGGTAGATAGAATCTTTCAAAGGACAGCAAGACAGGTAGTTTGGTTAGGATAGAAAGTGTGTGAAGGGAATAGTAGGAAATAAATCTGGAAAAGATAGGCTAGTGACAGCCTTTTAGAAGCTTCAAAAGTCAAAGAAAGGGGTTGGAATATGATCCTAGAGGCAAGTCACTGAAGATTTTTGTGTGAAGGTATTACATGGTTGGGTCTGTGCTTCAGGAATATCAATTTGGCAGTTGTGTGGAGTGTGGCTATTTGAGCAGAGGGTAGATTAGAAGATGGGAAGACTAGTACTGGAAACAAATTTGGAAGATTTTGCAATTGCCCAGATAAGGATGATCTTATGAGGGGAGAGGAAGGGATAGTTGTAAAAGATTTGTGAAGACAAATTGAATAGAATTTGAAAGTGGTTGAACCTTGGAGTGGAGGGAAGGGAGATGCAGAGTTAATAGCAACTCCAAGGTTGCAAACATAGGTTCTGAAAGGATGATGATACCTTCAGTAGAAATAGGGTAGTTAGGAAGAAGGCAAGTCTTGAGGGAAAGTTACAAGTTGTGCCATCACCATCACCCTCAGTAAAATACAAGTTTCCCATGGGCAGTGACTTTTTTTTTCATTTTGTCTTTGAAACTACCTGTGCCTAACCCAGTGCCTTGCAAGTGTGAACGGAATAAATGCCTGTTGCATTGGTTTGTACTAGAAATTCCCAGGTGATCCAACTAGGGTGAGTTCTTATACTCTTCCTCTTTACCTCTGCTTAGTATACTGTGGTCTCTGGCTTCCTTTCAGTGAAGGGTGCTTTGCCTGCCTCTTGTATCAAATACCAAAAGTCATAGTTATAGCTCTGGTAATAGGACACATACTGAAATAAGAGAAAGGAATTGATTTAGGAGATTTGGATATGTGGAGCCCAGAATTAGAAGTCAAAAATAGTTTTCAGAATACAAACATGCAGAAATTAGAGAATGGTGGTGCCATGAATAGAGCTCAGGAAGTGAGAAAATGATGCAGCTTTATGGGCAAATACATGTAAGGGGGAGGATTATCTCCTTCACCTGGTAGTAAGATAGTTACTTCTGTCTAACCAGAGATGGAAATCAGATTCCAAGGAGCTGAGGAGAGAGGGAGACGTAATGAATCTGAGGCAGTAAGTGTAGACTATTCACTCAAGAACTGCGAAAGTGAAAGTGAAATAGAGATAGGAAAATAGTCCCTAGATGATAGTAGAGTTGTATGACAATGATTACTACTTCTGATTCTAAATCAAAAGGTTTCATGTTTGCTTTGAGGGTTTTCTTTCTTCTGTTCTGGAGTAGATGTTCTTAAAAATCCGACATAATGGATGTCTAATGTAACAAGAACAGAAGTTATTCTATTCTGAAAATGCATGTAAATGACTTTTAAACTGTTCTATTAGATGATATGTCCATTTTTCATCTTGTTCATCACTTTGCTCCAATTAATTTCCTTTATAATCCTGAGTAGAAGTAGAAAAGCTTCTGTTCTATCCAATTTCATTCATTTAGTCAGATTTAATAATATATCTCGGTGTGTCTTTGTCTTAAGTATAATGCTTCCTTGAAAATATGCATCAATATTTCTGTTCTATTGTCTTTTCACCAGTGGGATGCGAGTGTGTCTGTAATGTGCATTGTACAGAGCATGCAAAGATACTCCCTGCCTGCTTCCTGTTGTCAAAAGGAGCTTTGGAGCAGGCTTCTGGCCATGATATGATTCAAGGCTAAAAGGCTCAAAAGTTTGAATTCCCCTAATTGGCTGCTGATACAATCAGCCTTTCAAGCTGATTATTGCAGACTAGTTTTGAGATTCATTCCAAGATTCCAGTGGAAAAGGACTTGGCTGGCTCCATTCCCCTGCTTTGATCTCCATAAGACTATGAGCACATTGTGGAGAGCACATGTGCTGTTTGAGTCTGGGTTAGGGCAGCTTCTTTGGGGTTTCCTTTTCTGAGGAGGCAACCAAAGAGTAACCCCAAGATGGACTTGTCCAGGAAGTGACCTTGTGAGTTCAAAGGGTTAGGAGGTCTCTCCATTCGGCCAATGTTATTCTTTGAGGATGGCAAAGGAAGCGGATGCATCAGACAGGATGGCCATAAACAAGAGGATTGACCCAAACCAATGAATCAGCAGATAAGCAATGGGAGCGTTTGAATAGTATGGTGCCCAGGTGAAATGTAAAATACCAAATTAGCAATCTTGGAAAAACTGCTTTTTATCCTGATGAGATTTAAATATTAGCCTCCTACCACATTGTAATAGTAGTTGTAAATCTACTTAATCTTGTTAATGTCAGCAGTCTTTACTGTTTCGTATTTCTTTTGTGTGTATGTGTAGGAATAAATTACCTCATACCCAGTTCATATTGTGTCTTCAATACCTCTTTTGTTCTCTGTTTTTGGGGAACTCCTAGACTTTTGAGTCACCATTTAGTTTACTATAATTAAAATTGTCCCTGGGGTAGCCAGGGTGAGGGACTTAATGAGCCAATGTGTGGGGAAAAAAAGGAGCTCTTTTTCATCAAAGAACAGGCTTCCTAGGATTGAACCTGGCCCAAGCTCCAAGTCTGGGTACAGAATAGAAAATGGGCAAGTGCCTCAGCCCCTGTGGTTAGATAGGCATATGCATATATGTATATTTGTCATGTATGTATTTTTTGGTCTAGATATATGATTTTGTTAGTGTGGGGAACTTGTGGCAACTCTCTCTATCCTTCCCCTATACATAAAGAACTTATCTATAACATAGTCATATACACACACACCCATAAATATATATGTACACAAACATATATATGTATATACACACATATACATAAATGCATGCATATATTTACATATATATTGTATGTATGAGTAATGGATTCTAGAATTTAAAACTAGAAAGAATTCTAGAGCTCACCTAGTCCAGCTTTCTAATTTTACTGATGAGATAACTGAGACTCAGAGACTATCATTTAATTTTTATATTTTATCCCTGAAGGTTTTGGGCTATTTAAAAAAATCTTTATCAAAAAGATAAAATCTTTTTCTATGTATTGTGATGGATGGTTTAGATTTTATCTGGCCTGGAAGCAACAAGAATGCAAAAGATGATATTTTAGGACCTTTCCAGTCCTGTTAATCTATAGAATCATGTTTCCCATTTCCTTCTCAATCTGATAGGAAATATTTCTGTCATGTCATTCTGATCTCCTTTACCTTAATGAATATTAACAACTTGATTCTGATACAGTTCCTGAGATTAGAATGGAAAATAGTATTGACAGGTGGATCATTAGAATTGCAAAACTTCTCTATAATCTGGGCCAATTTTCCAGGTATGAGGTCATTACAGAAATTCTGAAAATGTTTTTCTGCTGACAGCTACATATTGGAATAGCATTTTGGAGTTTCTGTCCACTACAGATTCTGTCTTTGCTTAATACAAGGTAATATAGAAATAATATTGGCTACTTTTAATATTATATTTTAATGCTCCTCCTTGTAGGACTTCAAAATGCATTACAGACAATGAAATGTTAACTACCTTCATGCATTTGTACATCTGAGAAGTAAGATCATTCATTTTAGAACTGTACAGAAACAGAGATCACTTAGTCTAAACCTATGATTTTACAAATGAGAAAACTGTCACCTAAGTAGGTTAAGGTCTACGTACTACTTAGGATGATATAGTAAATAGAAGAGTTGGGGTTTAACCAAGTCCTATTATTCCAAATCCAGCTGTAAGATTAAATTTTTGTTTGTTTATTTATCAAGTATTTTTTATCCCTCCCATCTCTAAAACACACACACACACACACACACACACACAACCCTTGTAACACATAAACATAGTCAAGAAAAACAAATTCCTATATTGATCATATCCAAAAATATGTGTATCATTTTGCATATAAATCCATCACTTCCCTGCCATGAAGTCATGATCAATCATCTGGAAGCATCAATGAATGCATTGATCAGAGTTCTTAAGTCTTTCAGAATTGTTCATTTTTACAATATTGCTGTTACATTATAAATTGTTCTCCCAGGGGCGGCTAGGTGGCGCAGTGAATAGAGCACCGGCCCTGGAGTCAGGAGTACCTGAGTTCAAATCCGGCCTCAGACACTTAACACAAAAAAACTAGCCGTGTGACCTTGGGCAAGTCACTTAACCCCAACTGCCCTCCAAAAAGCAAAAAAAAAAAAACAAAACCAAAAAAAACCAAAATAAATTGTTCTCCCAGTTTTGTTCACTTTGCTTTGCGTCAGTTCATACAAATCTTCCTAGTTATGAAACTATAACATTTCTTCCTCCTTTCATAGAGCATAATAGTATGTCATTATATTCATATATCATAATTTGCTCAATCTTTCCCCAATTGGTGGGGACCGCCTCAGTTTCCAGTTATTACATTAAATAAAGTTCCATTTATTTGTTTTCTACTTTTGTTGTTTTAAATAGAAACTGATGTTTTGTCAAAAGTACTTCTATCTGTTGATCTAAAAGTGATTTTTGTTATTAGCCAGTTTTGTTTATAATTTTCCTAACACTACACCAACCATGCAAACTTGTCATAATGTTTCATTTTTGGGATATGTTGCCGCAAACTCTTGATAATATTTTATTTAAAAATTGTCTTCAATGTTCATTAGGTATATTGATCTATTTTATTTCTCTTTAGTTTGGGTATCAAGGTCTTATTTGTACTATAGAAGGTATTTGGTAGGATCCCTTCTTTTGCTACTTTTGCAAAATGTTGTAATTAATTGTTCTTTGAATGTTTGATAGAATTCACATGAATCCATTTGGTCATGAGTTTTTTTTTCTCTCCTTGAGTTCATTTACTGCATATTCAATTTCTTTTTCTGTGACTGGGGTTTTTAATTCTCAATTTCTCATTCTGTTTTATTTAATATTTTTATAAATATTCAAACATTTCATTTATGTTGCTAATTTTATTAATGTATAGTTGAGCAAAAGTTTTTAATGTTATTCTTTATTTTTTTCATTTGCTATGAATTCTTTTTTTTTTAATTTTGACTTCGGTAATTTAGTATTCCTCTTTCCTTCAGTCAAATTTTCATTGTTGTTCAGTTGTTTCAGTCATGAATAACTCTTTGCAAATGTATGTGGGGGTTTCTTGGCAAAGATGCTAGAGTAGTTTGCCATTTCCTTCTTTAGCTCATTTTACAAAAGAAGAAACGGAGGCAAACAAGGTTAAGTGAATTGCCAAGGTCACATGCTTAGTAGTGTGTGAGGCTGGATTTGAACTCAGGACTTCCTGACTCAAGACCCAGTGCTTTATCCACTACACTACCTAGCTATCTAGTTAATGGTTTACCCATTTTATTGTATTTTTCTTTCTAAATAGCCCCTAGTTTTATTCATGAATTCAATAGTGTTTTAAAATTTCTTTTGCTACTTTTTTTTATTTTACAAGATTTTGATGTTGATATTTTGGTTGTTGTTTTGTGTCCCTTTCATTGATGCCTTTAGAAATGTAAATGTTCCCCCACAACTGCTTTGGTTGCTCCCCCAAATTTTTGTATGTTGTCTTTTAATTGTCATTTTAAAAAATGGAATTCTCTATTATTTTTATGATTTGTTCTTTATTTCTCAGTTGACTTGTAATCCTTTTTATTGAATATAATTTTTATTTCATTGTAAGCAGTAAAGGATGTGTTTAATACTACTTTCCTGCATTGTTTGTGAGGTTTTTATGCCTTAATACATGCTTCGTTTTTAAAGGTATCATATATAGCTTTAAAATATGCAAACTCTTTTGAATTCTCATGGAATAATTACTAGAAATCTATCTAATCTAGTTTTCCTAAGTTTCTATTCAAGCCCTCAACTTCTTTCTTTGTTTATGTTTGGTTAGATTTGTCTAATTCTGAAAGGCATATACATAAGAACCCCATTATCATAGTTTACTGTTTCTCTCAATAAATTGTTTATCTTTCCCTGTAAGTGATTAAATGCCATGCCAATTGTGCCTTTATGTTAAGAATTAAAATTATTTGACTCTTCTCAGGAAAAAAAAAACCCCTTTCAGTTTCCCTGTTTATTTCTTTTAAATTTTTGCAGGTGTCTTGTCTGAAATTATTATTTCTACCCCTGCTTTTTCCCCCCCACAGGTTTTGTTGTTGTTGTTATTCAGCTGTTTTTCAGTTGTGTTCAACTCCTTGTAATCCCATTTAGAGTTTTCTTGGAAAAGATGCTGGAGTAGTTTGCCAGTTCCTTCTCCAACCCATTTTACAGATGAGGAAACTGAGGCAAACAGGCTTAAGTGACCTACCCAGGGTCACACAGTCAGTGTTTGAAGTCAGATTTGAACTCAGGAAGAGGAGTCCTCCTGACACCAGGCCTGGCTCTTTATCCACTGTATCACTTAGCTGCCCTTTTTGACGTTAGCTGAGGCATAAAGGATTTTGCTCAAACTCTTCAATGTAACTGTTTGTTGACTTTCTTGTAAATGAAAGTATTAGATTCTAGTGTTTTCTTTCATTTTATGGTTGAATTCATCCCATTCACATTCAGTTATGATCATTCATTGTATACTTCACTTCCACTTATTATTTTATACTTTAATTTTCTCTTTGCTCTGTGTCCTGACTTTGATCAGATTGTGCTTCCTTGATTTTTTTTCTCCTTGGTTGCTTTCTACATTTTTTTTCTTTGATCCAGAAACTGACTTTGGTAATAACATTTCTCAGAATTTTGATTTTGAAATTTCTTTCAAGAGATAATTAATAGGTTCTTTTTATTTTCACTTTGCCCTCTTTATTCCTTGTTCTTACATCTCAGAATTGTTCATTTTTACAATATTGCTATTATATTATAAATTGCTCTCCCAGTTGTTCTAATATGTTGGCACAGTTTTCTTTCATGATTTCTTAAATTTTTTTTCAACTATTAATTTTTCTCCCTTCAATCTTCCCTTAAGCACTGAAAAGAAATATAGGACTCATTGTGCACATTAGTTTGTCATCTGTTAAGACATGAGATAGGCAGTACTCTTCATTTGTCCTTTGGAATCATGATTTTTTTGCAACATGTTTATTGAGGCTTTGGGGGGGGTAGTGAGAGTAGAGTGGCAATTTTGATGAATTTTGAGTAATCAAATGCTTAAATTATCTCTTTGATATATTTTTCAAATCAGTTGTTTTATAGGT
Source organism: Pseudocheirus occidentalis (assembly GCA_028646575.1). Taxonomy (NCBI): domain Eukaryota; kingdom Metazoa; phylum Chordata; class Mammalia; order Diprotodontia; family Pseudocheiridae; genus Pseudocheirus; species Pseudocheirus occidentalis. The sequence goes on from CM053598.1 coordinate 213,782,934, forward strand.
TATCTTATTTTCCTTAATTTTCAGTATTTTTACTTTTAGAATTTAGTATTTTATGAGGTCATTAACTTCTGTTTAGTTCATTCTGATTTTCAAGGAGTCTGTTACTTGTGTCACTTCTTGTATTTCTTGAACTAAGCTATGTATTATTTTTCTATTGCTATAGAAAATATAATTAATTCAAGTACTAAAGTTTTAATGAGAACAGTGATTCTCAACTTCTATATTTTTTGAAAATATCCCTAGTTAATTCTTGAAACACATTTTTCATACTGCTATTACTTTTTCTGTTCTTTGATCTTGTTTTCTCTTCTTCTATTTTTTTACTTGTTACTTTGTGTCAAAAGGGATGGTTCACAGTAGGCTAAGGAGAGAAGACTCACTATGGAGAGTTTGTCTCAGAAATTACTATGCTATACAGACAAAATACATCAGTAAAACATTTTAAGACAAAGTGTAATCCTCATTTATAGTTTTACTTTTTTGGGGGTGATACATATTTTTTTCCTGTACCCAGTGTGGTACATCATAATTTTCTCACTTCTGAGGTCCTTCCCATCTGCCTAATTTCTCTATGACAGTTCAATTATTAACTGTTGCAAATACTGAGCTATATATTCTTCCATGAATGTAATTTTCTTTCCTTTTTTCTTTTTTAGTGGAAGATAAGAGAAAATGTCTTTGTTGGCAGATGACCATCATTTTAGTTTTTTTATGGATTGTATATTTCCATAGGCATTTAACAGTGATGACAGAAAGTCCACGAAAGAAAAGTATAACTGATGTATTTATTGTGAACAAGCTTTTGCTGTGAAATCATCAATGTTTGCAGAATAACTTGGTGCGGGTCCTGTGTATAGAACTAACCAGAATGTATTTTTCTTAGCTGAAAAACCACAAACCAAAAAAGCATGTGACTGAAGGTCACACACTGACCTCCCTAGCAAGGGTGATAGATCCTGGTATGTATACTAGCTTCCTGCTGAGGGGCATGCATTGGCATTCTAGAATAAGGAATGCTATCAGACCAATCAGAAGTTCAGAACCTCGTGAGTTGCTCAGAAAATGAAGATCCCCAGTGACACACAGCTGTCTGCCTCCAAGAAGAACATAATGGGTGGTGTGTTGTTTGAGACTGAAGCATTTGTTAGTGCACACTCATGAGTCATTTGGTTTATTTATTTTGTAGTAGAGAAAATAGATAATTTAAAATAAAATGCAGATGAAGAAAATTGATATTGTGATATCTATTTTGTGCATTAGGAAATTTTTCTAAAAGGGATGTACAAGGGGGGAAAAAGTGCAATTGCCTTCTTTAGGGTCAGGCCATTACTAGTACTGAACCTAGTGCCTAAGTTCAGAGTCCTCTGAATATCTACTTTGCTGATAACATTTCAAAGTATTCCACAGACAACACTTTGTGGCTATTTTTCCGTCTCCCTTAAACCTTATTCTCCTTCTAGTCATACTTTTTCATGATTGCAACATTACTTATTAATGAAAAAAATTATTACTGGAGCAGCTAAGTGGCATAGTGGATAGAGTGCTGGGCCTGGAGTCAGGAAGACCTGAGTTCAAATTTGACCTCAGACACTTACTAGCTGTGTGGCCCTGGGCAAGTCACTTAACCTCTATTTGCCTCTGTTCTTCATCTGTAAAATAGGGACACCTGGAGAAGGAAATGGCAAGCCACTCCAGTATCTTTGCCAAGAAAACTCCAAATAAGGTCACACTGAACAGGACAGAACTGAACAACAACAATAAATTATTCCTATATCTTAGATCATTGGAATACTTTTTGATAGGGACAGGGTATATCTTCATGTCCTTCAAGAGAAGAGACATTGGGTCAAATGTTATGTACTGTTTAGTGACCTATCTTTAATAATTCCCAACTGTTTTCCTGAACGAGTCTACCAACAGTTGCTATCACAGCAACTAGCACAACTGTTTAAGCATTGTGTTTTATCATCTTTATCAATTTGGTGGTTGTGAAGTAAAATCTCACTTTTCTACATTTACATTTCTCATATTTGTAATGTGGAAAAACATTTACATTGTGATTGATCAATTCCTTTATTTTAGAGATGAACAGTATTCCTACTGCCAATTTACAGATGAAGAAAGTGAATCCTGTACAAGTTAAAGGACTCACTCAAGGTAATATATATAGCTAGATCATAGAAAAGCAAGAATCAGAGTTTAGTGCTCCTTATTTCTAGAGAGCAGTACATTTTAAAAAGTGTTTTCTCCTCCATATTATGAACTATAACACCAATAAAAGTGAACCTTAAAACATAGAAAGGAGAAAAATCATTATTGCATATGAATTGAGAACTTCTATGAGTACATAGAAGCTAAGGAGGAATATGCACTCCCTCCCTTCTCCTTATGCCTGTCATGGTTTTGATGTGTTGACAAGGTATAACACCCTGTTGCTCCCTTTCTGAGAAGCAAACAACTAACTCTCTTTTGAGTCAAGAAGGGAATGATGACATTGACTAAACAAATTAGCCATGCTAATAGTAAAGCCTTGGGCAAATTTCAGCTGTGTAGTTTCTAAGGGTAACTAATAGACTATTAGGAGAAACTGTATCCAGCATGGAGCAGAAACACAAATACAGACAATCACTTATAAGGTAGGATGTAGCATCAAGGAGTACGACTCCTGGAAGCAGAGAAGATAGCTGGTCTATGGAGAGGATTGGTCTCTAGGAACCCTGCTCAACAGTCCACCCAGCAGAGATACTAGACCGTAGGGATATTGAATTAGCGCTCTCCAAACAGAGAAAGTATCAGATGCTATAATACCAAGAGTTGGGAGTTGCCTTTATCATACACATATCCCTGGGCCCATTCTTCCCAGGGATGCTGTGTGTAATAATAGGAGAATTAACTTCTGGTTTACTGAAGGAATGTTTTTATGAATGGTTCTTGCTATGCCCTCTGAAAAATGCCTTTGCTAACAGCTAATTGAATCTATTGGTTTATTATTAATGGGAACCACAAAAGTGGGGGCTCATAAGCTCTAACTTTTATTAGCATCCATCTGCAGGGAACTTCAGAATCTGAGGTAGTAGCCTCTGGCAACCCGAACCTGGAGTTTGGATACAAGGTGGAGCGTAAGCAAGACAGGTTATACTTAGTGTTTTTTTTAAGTGAATATTAAATTTAAAATAATAGTAACAAAATGGTTTGCTTGCTGGTATACTCTCCTGAACTTTTGGCTGCTCTCTTCTGTGAATTTAAAATCTCTCTGTCTCTCTCTCTCTGTTTCTCTGTCTCATTACTCAACAACTCATGCTCCAAATAGAAACTTTTCCTCTTAATCAATAAGTCAAGCAGAACAAATCAGTATATTGGCTAAGACTGTAAATGGATATCTTATTCTGCATCTTAGTCCATCACCATTCTGCCAAGAGAAAGGAACAATGCTTCATTAACAGTCTTTGAATCCATCATATTCATCATTTATTATGGAAAAATATATTTTATTATATTCCTATACTATAATTTGTTCAGTTATTCCTCAACTGATAGGTTTCCACTTCAAGTCATTTTCCTCTTTTGTCATCTTTGCTAATCTCATGGTTGCAAAATGAAATTTTGGCGCTGTTTGAATTTGCATTTCTTAGAGATATGGAACATTATTTCAATCAGTTGTCGATATCTGACATTTCTTTTCATTTTAGAAAAAAGTATTATTGATATCCTGCCATTGCTTCCCTATTAGGAAATATATATAATTTTTAATGCCTGCACCAATTATCTAACTATCTTAGACATTAGACCTTTTTTTTAAAAAAAATTATTTTAGTTTTCAACATTCGCTTTCACAAGCTTTTGAGTTCCAATTTTTTTTCTCCTCATCTCTTCCTCCCCTCACTCCAGGATAGAGTGCATTCTGATTGCTCCTTCCCCCAATCTGCCCACTATTCTACTCCTGCTCTTTCCCCCTTCTCCCCTTCTCTCCTTCCCCTTCTATTTTCCTGTAGGGTAAGCTAGATTTCTTTACTGCATTGCCTGCATATTTTATTTCCCAGTTGCATGTAAAAACAATTTTTAACATTCATTTTTAAAACTTTGAGTTACAAATTTTCTCCTTCACTCATGCACATTGAGAGGGCAAGCAATCTGATATAGGTTATACATGTATTGTCATGCAAAATGGTCATGTTGTGAAAGACTAATTATATTTCTCTCCATCCTATCTCACCTCCTGTTTATTCTATTCTCTGCTTTGACTCTGTCCCTCCTTGAAAAATTTGTTTTTGACTAGTCCTCCGTCATTCTGTCCTCCCTTCTCTCATCCTCATCCCCCTTCTCCCCTTCTCCCCTACTTTCCTGTAGGGTAAGATAGATTGCTATATCCAATTGAGTGCATATGTTATTCCTTCCTCAAGCCAAGTTTGATGAGAGTAAGGTTCATTCATTCCTTCTCAGTTTTCCCCCTTCTCCACTGTAAAATCTTTTTCTTGCCTCTTTTATGTGAGATAATTTACCCCCATTCCACCTCTCCCTCACTGCTTTTCCCAGTACATTCCTCTTTCACCCCTTAATTTTATTTTTTTAGATATCATTCCTTTATATTCAACTACCCTGTGCCCTCTATCTATATATTCCTTTCAACTACGCTAATAATGAGAAGTCTCATGAGTTACAAATATCTTTCCATGTTGAAATGTAAATAGTTCAACTTTAATAAATCCCTTATAATTTCTATTTCCTATTCACCTTTTCATGCTTATCTTGAGTTTTGTATTTGAAAGTCAATTTTTCTCTTTAGCTCTCACTTTTCCTCAAGAATGCATTAAATTATAGTGATCCTACTGAATTCCCCTTCCCCCAATCTGCTCTCTCTTATATCCTATCCCATTCCCCCCTCTGACTTTCTAGTAGGGCAAGATGGATTTCTATACCCAGTGCCTGTATATTTTATTTCCCAGCTGCATGTAAAAAAGTTTTTTTTAATGTTTGTTTTCTAAAACTTTGATTTCCAGACTCTTTCCTTTCTTCCCATCACCCACCCCTACTAGGAAGATAAGTGATTCAATTTAGGTCATACATGTGTAGTTACGCAAAACATTTCCACAGTAGCTAAATTGTGAAAGACTAACTATATTTCCCTCGATCCTTTCATGCCCCGCATTTATTCTATTTTCTGCCTTAACCCCGTCCCTTTTCAAAAATGTGGGCTTCTAACTACCCTTCCCCCCAATCTGCCCTCCCTTCCCCCCTACTTTCCTATAGGGTAAGATATCCAGTTGAGTGTGTATGTTATTCCCTCCAAGCCAAATTCAATGAGTAAAGTTGACCCATTCCCTTTCACCTTCCTGCTCTTCCCCTCCATTGTAATAGTTTTTTCTTGCCTCTTTTATATGAGATAATTTATCCTAATCTATCTCTCCCTATCTCTTTGTCTCATTATATTCCTCGCTCATCTCTAAGTTTTATATTTTAGATATGATCCCTTCATATTCAACACATCCTGTGCTGTCTATATATACATGTACACACATATGCACATACTCACACATATATTTATACATGCATATACCCTTCTGTACACACATATATCTATGTATGTATACACACACACACACATATATATATACACATAAATATACACACACACATATGCACATATATTCCCTTCAATGATCCTTATATTGAGAAAAGTCACAGGAGTTACAATTATTGTTTTTCCGTGAAGGAATGTAAATAGTTCAACTTTAATAAGTTCCTTATGATTTCTTTTTCCTGTTTACCTTCTCATGCTTCTTGTATTTGAAAGTCAAATTTTCTGTTCAGCTCTGGTTTGTTTTTTTCATCAAGAATGCTGGAAAATCCTCTATATCATTGAATGACCATATTTTCCCCTGAAACATTACACTCGGTTTTGCTGGGTAGGTGATTCTTGGTTTTAATCCTAGCTCCTTTGACCTCTAGAATATCATATTCCAAGCCCTTCAATCCTTTAATGTAGAAGCTTCTAGATCTTGTGTTATCCTGATTGTGTTTCCACAATACTCAAATTGTTTCTTCCTGACAACCTGTAATATTTTCTCCTTGACCTGGGAACTCTGGAATTTGGCTATAATATTCCTAGGAGTTTTCTTTTTGGGATCTTTTTCAAGAGGTGATCAGTGAATTCTTTCAATTCCTATTTTGCCGTCTGGTTCTAGAATATCAAGGAAATTTTCCTTGAGAATTTCTTGAAGGATGATTTCTGAATTCTTTTTTTTTGATCATGGCTTTCAGGTAGTCCAATATTTTTAAAATTATCTCTCCTGGATCTATTTTCCAGGTCGGTGTTTTTTCCAATGAGGTATTTCACATTTTTTCATTATTTTGTTTTTGTTTTATACTTTCTTGATTTCTCATACAGTCATTAGCTTCCATTTGATCCATTCTAATTGTTCTAGTCTATTTTTAAGTTGTTATTTTCTTCAATCATTTTTTGGGGGATGAGGGGGTTTCCTTTAGCAACTATTGATGCATTTTTCATTATTTTCTCACATTATTCTCATTTCTCTTCCCATTTTCTCCTCTACTTCTCTTACTTGATTTTCAAAATCCTTTTTGAGCTCTTCCATAGTCTGAGATCAAGTTATGTTTTTCTTGGAAGCTTTGGACATAGGAGCTTTGACTTTTTTTTTTGCCTTCTTCTGAGTGTATGTTTTGATGTTCCTTGTTACCAAAGTAAATTTCTATAGTCTGAGAATATTTTTCAGTTGATTGTTCATTTTCTCAGCCAATTATTTGGCTTTTTAACTCTTTGTTAAGGGAAGGTTCTGTTTTCGGTGTGGATGGTGTACTGTCCCAAGCTTCATGTGTTTTATGAAGCTGTTTCCATAGTTACTTCTAGGGATCTGTAACTTTTCAGTTCTTCCAAGGTGGTATTATCTAAAGAGAGATATTGATTCTTTTCCTGGACTATGTTCTGGTTTGTGAGCAACCACAAGCACTCTTCTTTTGCCCTGGAACTGTGGGGAGGGTTCCCTCTCTGCTGCACCCAACAGCTCTGCTATATTATTGCTCCTTTTTACCCCAGGACTACCACCCAGGACTGTGGCCCAGATCCAAATATGGGCAAAAGAACACAATCCTGTCTCAGTGACAGCAAAGAGATCCCTATGTTCCCCTGACCAGGCGTCTGATGTTCTTACTGGCTGTGGGCTGAGAGCTTTGGAAGCAGCTGTAGTAGTTGTAGTAGCATGACACTGCCCTAACCTGTACTGGGGCTGGAACTGGACTGTGCGCCTCCTTCACTGAGGTCTAACAGACCTTTCCTATTGACATCCTAAGTTTTCTTTGGTATTTGTGGGTTGAGAAATCTGGCAACCATCATAGCAACCTGTGGTTCAGTCTGCTGAGGCTTGCTCCAGGTTTGCTGGGGCCTAGTCTGTGCTGGCATGGCTTGTGCTAGACTGTGTTCCTCTCCCAGCCCTGTGCAACAGACTTGCCCTGTTGACCTTTCATGTTGTTTTGGACTGGAAATTTGTTACACTCTTTCTTTTTGTTCTGATGCTCTAGAATTTATGTAGAGTTATTATTTACAGGTATTTGGAGTGTTTTGGGGGAGATCTTAAGAGAGTTCCAGTCTTTACTCTGCCATCTTGGTTCTTCCCCTAGGACATTAGACCTTTGTATCAGAAATATTTACTACAATTTTTTTCTCGTTAATTTTTCCTCCAACTGCATTGACTTTTTGCATGCAAAAGCTTTTAAATTTTATGTAATAAAAGTGTTCATTTTATCTTTTATTAACATTTATCTTCCTTGTTTAGTTAAGATTTTTACCTCTTCATAGTTGTTAAAGGTATCATGTTCCCTACTCTAATATTTTTAATAACAACCTTTTATATTTAAGACATTATTTACTTGTCATTTATTATAATATATGGTGTGAAGTTTGATCTAAATCCAATTTCTGCTATATTACTTTCTAGTTTTCTTAACAGATTTGTCAAACACAGTCAAAAAATTGGGTATTCCCTAATGGTTGGTGTTCTTGGGTTTTTCAAATATTATGCTACTATCCTGGATTTTTTCTGCATCTAGTTTTATATTCCATTAATCAACTTTAGTACAAAATAGTTTTGACAATTACTGCTTTATAGTATAGTTTGAGATCTGATAGTGTTAATGTAGTATTACTTCCACTGCCCTTTCATAATACTTTTTTTTGTACTTTTTCTTGGAATTCCTCTTGCCCCTTGTTAGTTTGTCCCTGGTAATTTCACTGACAGCAAGAGGTCTCAGGATCCTTATTCCTGAAAACATTACAACTGTTTTAACTGCTATGACCACATCCCTAAATTGTATATGCAAAACTCTGTTCATATAAATGCTTATTTTCTAGGTGTAGCCCAAGGCCCCTGTGGCTCTGGGACCACTCATTACTTCCTAGATTTGGAGTGCTATTCAAAATCACTGTTCATAAATCCCCACTCAAAAGTTACTCTTATTGGTAAAGTATATTCCAGACATATAAATCCAATACAATTATTTACTCAAAACATGAATCAAGGAAGTTAAGTAGATTAACTAATATGTTGGACACCTATGCTCAGGGGGTTGCCACCTCTCCAAAACCTTCCTAAGGTATCCAGTGATCATAGATAATGCATTCCCCAGGTGCCTCAATCCCTTAAGAAGAAGACTCAGTAACTTGAAACTCATGACCTGATGTCTGAACACTAAATTCTAAACTAAAGAACAAAATTCATGCTCAATTACATCCTTTTCTGTCTCAGAGCATTAAACAGGCATAACCAGGGAGGATCCAGATATCAGGTCTCTTGCTACCTAGTCACCCTAATTCACCTCAGGATCACAACCCAGAGATACACCTGGGGCATGAGGGAGGCAAGTCTTTGTCCTAGACCCTAATTTTTAGGGGGCACTGACAGCATTTATACTCCTTTAGTAAGCAGCATCTAGTTAGGAAGAATAGATAGTTAAAATATGAAGCAAGATGAACTCAAAGGAGAAGTAACACTACTTCTCTCTGGCAGAGCCGTGTGAGGTCCTCTCTGGACAGCCTCACCTTGCTTCCCTTCCCCCGGGAGTGGTTTGACCAGCAGCATTCCAGCGTTTCTGTCTTTCCACCAATGGGCTAGGTGGCATAATGGGCAAGATTATTGAACTTGGGAGTCAAGAAGACCTCAGTTCAAATCCTGCCTCAGACATTGCAGCGAGGTCCTACATAAAATGGGGGTAACAGCATCTACCTCCCCTAATCGTATTTATATGCAGTGCTTTGCGAATCAGTCAACATTTATTAAGTATCTACTGCATACCAGGTATGTTCTAAGTGCTGGGGTTACAAAAGCAGGCAAAAGAGTCCTTGCCTTCAAGTAATTGACAATCTAAGGGGCAGACAATAAACATATATACAAAGCAAGCTATATACAGGATAAATAGGAAATAATAGATGGAAGGAACTAAAATTAAGACTTGGGGGGACTTGAAGTCAGGAAAGTCAGTGGTCAGAGCAGAGGGAGAGCATTCCAGGTGTGGGGGACAGTCAGAGAAAATGCTGAGAGATGGAAATCTTCTTCATTAACAGCCAAGAGACCAATGTCACTGGATTGAAGAGTAAGAGGAATACGTATTGGGGAGTAAGGTGTAAGAAGACTGGAAAGATAGGAGAGCACTAGGTTATAAAGGACTTTGAATTCCAAACAGAAGCATTTTGCATTTGATCCTAGAGGCAAAAAGGAAACCTCTGGAGTTTAGTGTGTGTGTGTATGTGTGTACAGGGGTGGGTTATCATACATGATCAGACCTATGCTGAAGGAAGAATGGAATGCAGTGGTGAGAGACTTGAGGTGGGCAGACCCACTTTTGGCTATTCAAAATAGAAAAATCTTAAAGTGCTATAAATGCAGGTGATTGCTGTAGGGCCTAGAGCAACAGTTATAACTGAACAAAAACAACTGACTGGTTTAATATTGCAAATGGAGTATGTAAAGCCAAACATGAGCAGCTTTCCAGAGGACTGCTGCTGTGAATAGCTTCAAGGTTCTGATCACACAGTATAGTGAACTCTCTATTTATTCAGTAACAAACTAAGACAAAACATTCACAGAAATCAAAGTACAGCATTCACAATGTTATAAACTTAACTTATCACTAAAGTGGCCACATAGTTTTCAACAAAGTGGTCAAAGAATATTAAGCAAAAGATAACATTCATTTAGTAACTCAATCATTTGGTAAGTCCTTAATTCAATCACAAAGTACAAAGGTCAAAGTTCTCCACCCCTAGGTCACATTGTCTTAATCTCTTCAATCAAAAAGTCCTCTTTCTTCTTAATTGGAGAAGTCCTTAACACAATCATCTAAATGTAAAGGTCAAAGTTCTCTACCCTAGGCCACGGCAAATCATGATCTTCTCAGTTTGCATTAAATACCCATTGAGAGGTCTTTTCATCTTGACTTGAGGAAGGCTCTCAGTTTCCATAGTTCCTCTTCCATATTGAAGCTCACAGTGTCTAGCTCACCTCAAGGCCTTCCCAGTTTCTGTTCCTGGGAAGACAAAGCTTGACAAAGCCACAATAACATTCATTCACATTGCTGGCTTCCTCATTAATTCACTTTCTGCCTGTGAAATCAACAAACATCCAACAACTCTGTTGTCTGATGAATCAATATAAATCATTAGTATAGTCTCAGGACTTCTGAAAACATCAGCAAGACCCTCCTCCAGGATTTCTGTAAACATACAAAAAGAAAATCCTCATTCAGGGTTTTAAACCAGCAGTGATGTCCCAGGGCTTCTGTAACAACAGCAATGTCCTCTAATAGCAGATGAATCTGACAAAGTAACATCAAAACAGACAGACAAAGTACTGGCACCACAGCCATGCCTTCTCCCAGTTCTCCTCTCTTCTCATTTCTCAATTTTTCTCAATTCTCAGTTCACTTCTCAGTTCTCAGTTCTCTTCTCAGTTCTTTTCTCTCCAGCCTGGGCCTCTGTTCCTCAGCCTGCACATCACTTGCTCCCAGAAGTTCTGGCCTCTCTATTTGGGCTTTTCCTTATATGTGATATTAACCCCTCCCTGTTTTGCCCCTTCCTGTTACATCAGCAAGTTCATCCCACTGGGGGATTCACAAGTTCTGGATCTTAATACTTGATACAATAATGAACTGAAACAAAGTGCTAAGTACCTGTTTGCGTGCCAATACAAGGGGCAGGGAAGATCTTCAAATCCCCATTACCATTACAGAATATGACAAAGCTGTATATTGTCACCTTATTTATTTAACTCATAGAGATTACATCATGCAAAATGCCTGACTAGGTGAATCAAAAGCTGGAATTAAAGGTTTCCAGGAGAAATATCAATAATTTGAGGCACACAGATGATAACACTCTAATGGCAGAAAATGAAGAATAATTAAGAAGCCTCCCCATGAGAGTAAAAGAGGAGAGCTCTTGCTAGCTTGGAACTTAACATTAAAAACTAAGATCCTGGCAAATGATTCCATCACTTCTGGGCAAACAGAGGGAGAAGAAATGGAAGCAGTGTCAGATTTCATATTCTTGGGCTTAAAGATCATTGTCATTAAATGAAAAGATGTTTGCTCCTTGGAAGGAAAGCTACGGCAAAGCTGGACAGCATTCTAAAAAGCAGAGACATCAATTCACCAACAAAGGTCCATTTAGTCAAAGTAATGGTTTTTCCAGTAACAATGTATGGCTGTGAGAGCTGAACTATATGAAAAGCTAAGCACTACCAAAGCAACACTTTGAATTGTGGTGCAGCAGAACACTTTTAAGAGTCCTTTTGACAGCAAGGATATCAAATGAGTCAATGCTTAAATAAATTAATTCAGGCTGTTCACTGGAAGGTCAAATACTGAAGATGAAACTTAAAAACTTTGGCCACATAATGAGAAGACCAGGCTAATTGGAAAAGACTCTGATGTGAAAGATTGAAAGCAAAAGGAAAGTAGGATGGCAGTGTATGGTATGAATAGATAGTGTTATGGAAACAACAAACATGAACTTGGACAGACTTGGAGAGACAGTAGAGGACAGAAGGGCCTGCTGTGCGCGGGATCATGAAGAGATGGACATCAACACTAGCAGCTTGAGAAATCTCAGGTTTAATGGTCATCTTTTAGGTCCCCAGGGCTAGTGTGCAATAGGTTTTCTGTGGAGACATCACCCTGGTATCTCTGCCCTGCCCCTTTTCTTAAGCCCTCCATTTCTGATGGTATTCATGTGATAAGGCAATTAATTGGACCCTTGCTGGCCAATCCCTGATGTCTCCGTGCCTGAAGCATCAAAGATAGGAAACCAGTAACAAATTCTTAAGTGAGACCTCACGCTCCATTAAACCCCTGAATCTAATCCACACTACTGAATTACCCTTAGGGAGGGGTAGATTGAAAGTATTCCCCTACTAAACTAGCAAGAGTGATGAAAGTTTTGTGTAGCCTGGGTGTTGAATATAGAGGATAGCCTTTGCAAAATCATCAATATTTTTTTCTCCTATGTCCCTAACATCACCACAAAAGCCTTGGGTTAACTCAGAATGTTTCTCTGCTGACACATGATTATATACATGTCTCTCAGATGACTGAGATCCAGGTATATCTTCTGCCTTGAATCCTCATTCCCTTGACCTCCATCTCTCCAACCTCCCCATCCTGTACCTGTGTCTTAGGTTAGTCCCTATGCCTATCCTTATCTAAAATGTATCCATTATAACAAAGGCTAATAATCTTTAGCATTGCTGACTAGGCTCCCTTGTTTGTGAATGAATGAAAAAGCATTTTTAAGTACTTACTATGCACAAAGCACTCAAAACAGCTATACAGTAATTATAACGGAATTTTTGTCTCCTTCAAATTAGCCTTTGAAGAGGCTCAAAACTACCCTTGTCTTGGAAATACCTAGGTAAGTTTGAAATTTCTCAAGGAAATTGTTGGTGTCAATGGGAAAGTGAATTGGAGCCAAATAAGATAATTCTAAGAACAATGCAAACAAGAAGTCAAGACCTTTTAGATGCATGCTTTGATCATCTAGGCAAGTCTAAGCAAAAGTCTACAGAAGAATAGAGACAGTTGATGATAGCAAATATCACAAAAGTACTAGCTCTTCAATTTCAAAAATGATTCTTCAAAACTTGACTTTGTTAATTTTATGCTATCTGAAGAGTGGAATAAGTGGATGAGACAGAAGCTTAACAAAAGGAAAAGTATGTTCTCACAGTATGAGTGGGATGTGGGATGTGCCTGAGAAACAACTTACACGTATGATCCAGATTACCAACTCTGAGTCATGCTGGAAATGATATAGGAAAATCCATTTGCCTATGACAGATGACCTCAGAAGCTTATTCAAAAACATGGGGTCAATGGCATCATCATAGAGCCCACCAGCAATATTCATCACTGAGTGGTGCTACCAAAGAAGAATGGAAAACAATACAAGCATGTGTACAATATTGGACTTTTGGCAAAAGAACCAAAGTGGAATAGTACAGCATGCTAAGAGTTCAAGATTCCCTGAACTGTCTGTCAGGCAGTCAACAGTTCTCAGTATTACACTTGTCCAGGGCCAGCATAATAGATAAGTGTGATATAGGCTGGTCTGGTAGTTCAGATTTGAGACTAGAAAGAAATGAGACACTCCTAAGACATTTAGCAGTTAGAATGATGAGATTTACTTAGCCCTAGGACAGAAAGGAGACTAAAAGAGAATACAGGATCTGGCTAAGGCAAATGTGACCCTGCCTCATCTTCATATAGAAAGTCATCTGATAAGAAGGGCAAGGTGTTGTGACTTAAGCAGATGCAGGACATTCATCAAGTCTGAAGGGCACTGGTTTCACATGGGCTGTTCTGTTTTATGTCCATATGAAGCTGTATCAATGTCATTGCACCTTGAGTCTTAGCCCTCTGGGCCAATAAAATCTCAGAGATGGTTTTATTGCCTTTTGGGGAAAGAATGTGCCTCCCCCAAGGGGGACCTTGGTGGATAATGCTCGTATCAAAGTTTATTACTACCTGATTCCTGCAGTAGAAGATGAGCAAAAGATGGCCTACCCAGCTGGATTTTACCAGTTTGAGTACACACTCTGAGGCACCCTGGGGACATGCACAACTTTCCAAAGTAGCTGGAGACATGAACTACCTGTAAGTGTGCCTTGATGATATTACTGTCTTTGGGAAAACCAGGGATAAGCATAAAGAAAGGCTGATCAAAGTGTCAGATCAGCTGGCAAAGTGACCTAAAGTTTTCAATTAATAATTTCCAGTTTGTAAAGTGATAGGAGGAAGGGCATAAAACAATGGCAGACAAGATCTCAAGAGGAACAGCACCAACAGTCTTAGCTCTTCTCAGGCAAAACGGTCAGGCTGAAGACGAAGCTGTATCCAAGTCTCAAAGGGGACAAAGCCCAGAATCCTAGGTCCTCTGAGGCATAGCCTCTGATAATCCAGTTTAGACTGGGGAGCAGCAGCAGTGGCAAGAGCAGTAGGGCAGAAAGTGGTGCAGGTAAAGATGAAAGCATGTGATTCTAGAAAGTGCAGAGCAGAAGAGATTAGCTCCTCTTGGGAATGAACTCTCGCAGTCCAGTTTGGAAGGTGGAACAAGAGAAGCAACAAGAGCAGCCATGAGAGGTGAAGGTGAGGTCAGGGTGACGGTGAGGATGCATGGCCTCAGAGACAGCAGAGCTGAACTTAGGTCCTCCCAGTCATGCTTTGAGAAGTTCCAGAGTTATGAATACATAGAGAAGTTGCAAATGTGAATGGACAACAATCTTCTGATTTATACTTTGAAAGGTGCCAAGTTACATACTGCTGGCCATGGACAGGTAGCAGCATAAGCCATCTATGAACTCAGCGTATTCTACTGACCAAAGAGGGCTCTAAATATCCTGTTTGCCAGGCCATGTGACACTGAAGCTGTCTTAAGATGTGAATGCTATAGGCAACACCTATGGAGTTGGACCTCAAGTAAACGTAGGACAGTTGAAAGTCTGGGACTTCCACTAGACAACATGCCAGCAGCATATGTGACTTCACTTGTTTGGCCTGACTTTCTTTGCCTCAGTTGTCTGTATATGACTGGGGGCAAGAGCAGATGGCTGATGAGGGACTGTAAGAAGTGATACAAGCCAAGCAGTTAAGCAGTGATGCCAGAGCACTCAAATGGACTTTACTATTGAAAAAATGGCAGAAGTTGGCACTGAACAACAGAGGATTGTATTGGAGTGTAACAGATCCCCCATGTTACCCAGGAAACAGTGGGTGCATCTACCACATATTGCTCTATGGCAGCAAAAGCTTTACAATACTTCTTTGGACATATAGATCAAGAGAGAACTCTAGAGATAAAAAGAAACAGATTTTACTGGTCCAAGGTTACAAAAGTCACCAAGAAGAATGACTTGTACTTTTTGTGTGCAAAGTACTATCAACTTCACGACCTATTTGGAGCACATAAGTAGCATAAGGATCATAGATTCTAAGCTCGAAGGAACCTTAAAAGCGATCGAGTCCATTTTACACACCTGGAAGATAAGAAAACTGAGGCTCAGAGAGGGGAAGTGACTCAAGGTCACAAACGTCTCTTAAAATCCAGGTCTTCCAATTACAAGTCCAGTACTCATGACCCTGCCATGATGACTCTGCAATTCATCTGAATTAGAGATTTTTGTCTCTGAAAGGAGATAGTAGGAACATAAAGCCATATTTTGGTGGTGACTGACCACAAGATATTCAGAGGCATGCCCATCTGGGAAGTAGAAAACTTTGATAGTGTGTGCACTTCCTGCTAGGATCCATAGAGATGAAGGGAGATATTCTGAAAGCACACTATTCAAGGAGGTGTTTTACCTAGAACTAAAAAGATGAGAATTATACCCTACCATCTCAAGTAGATCCACAACTTGACTATTTCAACCACACCATGAGGCACATGTTAGTGAGACTGAGGAAGGCAAATCTCAGTGGAGTCACCACGTAATATTCCTAAAACACACTGATGACTCCTTTGGTAATGATGCTACAAGATTTATATTCTACCTACTGTGGTTTAGGTAAGAACCACATCTAGCTTGGACTTGTGCCTTGGAGTCCTTGAAGACTGAGAGATTGCAGACAATCACAATTAATACATTTCCTAGCAGAGAAGAAAGCTGGGAGAAGCTCATCATGTAGCTAACCAGACTAGAAGATCACCGATAGAAAAAGTATAGCATGATGCTCAAGTATGTTGTCAAGACTTTCAATAAAGACAGAGTTCTGCTAAGAAACTCAGTGTGTCATGGAACATAAAAGTTAGCAGAGTAACAGGAAGCTACTTGCCTTACGGCTTGAGTTAAAACAAATACTTGGGTTTAGAATTTCTAGAAAATTGGTACTCAGGAAAATGACTCAATTATGAGCTTTATCATTATATAACACAGCAAGCCAGGAGGCAAAGCAGATACCCACTATGGCAAAATAAACAGACAGAGGCTTGTTTCCTCATGCAAGAAAATCACCCCAGCCTGAGAGTGTGGGAAATGTGCTAGTGAGGGAACATGCTTAAGGCTGAAGTTCAGGTGGCAAGATTATATGCCCTTAAAAATGGGTCTGCTAAAATAATTCTAAAGGATTTATGATGGTAAATGCCATCCATATTCAGAGAAAGAACTACGGAGTCAGAATGTAGAGCAAAGCAGACTATTTTCTTTTTTTTGTGTTTTGTTTTTTCTTTCTCATGGTCTCTCCCATTCATTATAATTCTTCTATGCAACATGACTAATGTGAAAATGTGTTTAATAGGAATGGATGTGTACAGCCATATCATATTGCATGCCGTCTTGGGGAGGGAGGAAGTGGAGAAGGAGAGAAAATTTACAACTTGTGGAAAATAATTAAATAAATTAATAAATTTTAAAAAAATAAAAAAAGGGTCGGTTGACAACGGGTAATTGGGATCAGATGTAGGAGAGGATATTTCAAATTAGACCCAGATGTTGTAGAAAAATTGTTATACAATCCTTATCAATACTAGGCTAAGGTGAAACTCTGGTGGGGGGAGTTTTTTTATTGGACCACAACCTGGTCAGGGGATCTAATCTTAACTATCTAAGGCAGCTGAAGAAGAATGACTCAAGGCCCCTGCTATAGGTCAGAAGTTTATACCAGGGGTGGGGAATCTGTGGCTTCAAGGCCACATGTGCCTTCTAGGTCCTTAGGTACAGCCAAGTTTTACAGAACAAATCCTTTTATTAAGGGGATTTATTCTGTGAAGTTTGGATTCAAAGGAGAGCACTTGAGGATCTAGAGGGCCACATATGGCCTCAAGACCGCAGGTTCCCTACCCCGGGTTTATGCAATCAAAACGTTGCAAGCTTTATCTTAATGACATAGAGTTAACAGTGGAACTATTTTGCCTATATGCATCTATGGGCATTATGACCATTTGGCTTAAGCAACTCTATACTTAAGTTTTAGCACTGTAAGTATAATGCCAAACTAATATAAAGTTTCCAATGATCATACTATTCATCAAGCTGTAGGACCTCCAAAATATTTGTGAAGGGATCTGTGACGCAATTCAGTGCAACCACTTAATACTCCTAGAGTTATTTGGATTCTCGATGAGCAAGTATAACTAGTGGATGTTCACTTTAGCAGTTTCTTAGAAAAAGTTTACCATCTAACTACAATTTCATCTCAGAAGACTCACAAAAACAAACAGTGGTATAATGCCAGAATTCTTTTTTGAGGCCTCTAATGAGAAAAAAGAGAAAAGGGAGTTTTGCTGAGAAATCTTGGTGTTCATGAGATATAAATTAACATATATAAAAGCTATTCTATATTTAGCTGCAGAGAAACTGAAAAATTTACTATTTTATAGAATAGCCCCAGAAACTGGGGGAACTCTGAAAGACAATTTACTTATATGTGAACTGGTTGGATTTGTCGCTGGGCACACAGACTGATGGATACTTATTTCAGGGCAGTTCCAAGAAAGGAGACAGGCTGCCAGCTGTGTAAAGGCTGTATGAACCAGACAATGGCTAAGAAGCATTTCAAATGAAGGCTTGGTAAAATGTAATCCTACAATGAATTCAAATAAAAGAAGAGGATTGAACCTGGAGGTTGCACCTTTCCTACCTGGAAGTTTAGTCTACCTGTCTGACTATTCCTTCATGGTCTCCTCTGATGGATCTTCATCTGGGCGATCCCTGCTAAAGGCTCTGTCCTGGGCTCTCCCCTCTTCTCTCTCTATATTTCAGCTATGCTTTCAATATTATCTCTAAGACTGGGATTCTCAGATCTTTTTATCCAGCCCTAACCTCTCTCCAAATATTCAGACTTGCATCTTCATTATTAAGATATGTCAAGTTGGATGTCTTGTAACTCAGCATGTTCAAAACGGAACTCATTATCTATCTCTCCAAATCTTTTCCCTTTCTGAACTTCCTTATTCCTGATGAGGGCATCACCATCCTCCCAGTCATTCAGTTCCACAGCCTACGTATCATGTTTGAATCATCCTTTCTCACCTCCCATATCCAATCTGTTGCCAAGTCCTGTCAAATTTGCCTTCATAACATTTCTCATATTATAGGCCCTCATTTCCTCCTGCATGGATTATTGCAACAGCCTGCTAGTTGGCCTTCTTGCCTCAAGTTTCTCCCCTTCCAGTCCACTTTCCACTTAGCTGTCAAATTAATTTTGCTATAGCATAGATATGAACATATCACCTTTGCCCTGTCTCTATTTAATAAACTCTAGTAGTTCCCTATCACCTCCAGGATCAAATACATAAGCCCTGTTTGGTATTCAAAGACCTTCAAAACCTTATCTCCTCCTACCTTTCCAGTCTTTATACACCTTACATTCCTTGCTGTTCCTCTCACAAGACCATCCTTTTCCAGAGTCCAGGAATTTCCACTGTTTCCTATGCCTGAAATGCCTTTCTCAAGTCCCAGCTAAAATCCCACTGTCCATGTGCAGCTTTTCTTCATCCTCCTTAATGCTAGTGCACACCCCCCGATGACCTCCAATTGGTCCTGCCCATATCTTGTTTGTACATAGTTCTTTTCACGTTGTCTACTCCATTCAATTGTAAACTCCTTGAGAGCAAGCACTAGGGTTTTTTTTTTTGTTGTTTTGGTTTTTTTTTGACCTTTGTTTTCTAGCACTTAGCAGAATGCCTGACAGACTCACTGAAAAGGATCCAGACATATTTCAAGTTCAAACTTAGGAATTTGAGACTACATTTTGATGACAACTATTAATAAACATATCCACTAACTCAAGTAAAGGGGCAAAAAGTCGGCAAGTCAGAGGGCTAGTGCTAAGACTAACTTATAACGTTACAGAGGACTCTGGAAAAGTAGATACCCATGTAGCCAGATGCTGCTGCTAACATTTGCAAAGACAATTTCAGTTCTGCCTGGCAATTTCACATTCATTAATTGATGTATTAATTACTCCATGTTCTGAGTACTCTTCTGTTTTATTATTTGGTTCATCATATTTATTTGCTTCTGAAAGTATGTATCATCTGTGGACAGTCTAAATATTAGCTATGCATAGCTTTGGTGTTCATTTGAATACGTTACTTATTTTGCATATATTGCTGTTTTGTAGGCCTATGAGTAGGTCTGTTTTGTTATGTTCACATGCTTCTATTGTCTATGGATATACATTACTGCTGTGACATGCAATGTCCTGAGCAACTGGTACAGAAATGCTTTTCATTGTCTTATGTCTAGTGGATATGCTCTTGATTTATATTTACTGTAAATAGTACTCTGAGATGATAGCCTGGCATGTTAGGTTTAATCACTCCTAGTTTCTTAAGTGCTAATTTCATTTTGATGTGTAATTCCTGATGTGAAGTGATTTGGCTGATTTTGCAAAGGACTACATTTCTGAACCTAAGGAGAAATATAGCAGTCCCCTGGAGACCACTGTTCAGTTTATCTACTGAGCCTCTAAAGCATTTAGCCCCCTCCTATTCTTAAGAGGGTGAAGAAGAGAGAAATCTTTGTGGGAGGTGATGACATCAGAAAATGTGAAAAAGGATGACTCCACTGCTTCTGTACCTTTTGTCATGACCCCAAATCCAGATGGAAACAATGTTAATTTTAAGATGAAGGCTCTATCAATGACTTATAGCCAAGCTATATGGAAGCCAAGTGCAAATGACATTGAGTACCTGTCTTCATCCCTTATGCAGAGGGCAGAGAGAGGACAGAACTTTTCTGTCCCATCTCTGTTTCCTTAAGAGTTTGCTTTCTATTTTGCCTTTTATTTCAAAGAAATTTGTTTCTCTAAACTAATGGTTTGCTTCATATATGGCTGGTTTGCATGTGGCCTTGGAGGTAAATAGTGACAAATGGTGAGGCACCCCAAAGGAGAGAGAGACATCCTGGAAAAACATGGGGGCTTAAAGCTAAACCCAAGGGAGATTTTATTGATAAAATTTTTATAGTTTCCTAAAGTAAAGAAAGACTAACTGAATCTGCACCAAAAGTAATCCTTGTGTGAAGGAGCCTGAATGGAAAGCAAGCCAGGCAGCAAAAGGAAGAGATAACATAATATCCCTTCCCACTGAAAGCTAGCCTTCGGCTCCCTGCACAGCTTTAAGGAAGCCCTCCCCCCCAGGGGATAACAGGACTAGAGGGAAAGTCAAGTTTGAAGAGTGAGGCTGGGAATCTGGAGCTAGTCCTCAAGAGGGTGGGAGCCAAGAAATACTGCAAGGGGATCTCCTCAGTCAATCCTTCTAACCTGTTAGGCAGAGGTTAGACTGCCTGACTACTGCTAGACTAGTGAAGTGCCTCAAGTTGCTTGAAGTTAAAATACTTATTCCCATTCTACATTACAGTCTCCCTTGGTAGTGACTATACCTTGTCTAAACTTGGTATCTCCCTCTACACTTGGCATATAACCTCCTGCACTATTAATGTTTTTTTTTTTTTTTTAGCAGACCTATGACTTTCTAAGTATAGAGAGCTCTGGTAAAAAAAAAAAAAAAACGTCTTGCAGATTGGCAGCTGCTCTACAATTTATATATGCATATTTGCTTTTTGGAGGGCAGTTGGGGTTAAGTCATTTGCCCAAGGTCACACAGCTAGCTTTTGTGTTAAGTGAGGCTGGATTTGAATTCAGGTCCTCCTGACTCCAAGGCTGGTCCTCTATTCATTCCAGCACCTAGCTACCCCTACAATTTATATATCTATATCTATATATCTATATCTATAAAAATGTATATTTATATATATATATATATATATATAAAATTTTAAAGTGGTGCCTTCTTAATTATATTACTTTTTTTTCTTTTTGGAGGGGAGAAGGTAGGGCAGTTGGGGTTAAGTGACTTGCCCAAGGTCATATGGCTAGTTGTGGTTTTGAACTCAGTCCTCCTGATTCCAGGGTTGGTGCTCTATTCACTGCACCAGCCACCTACCAGTTACATTCTTAAGAAAGGTGCATTGGGCACAGCTTGTGGGTCTTACAGGTAAGGACTCAAATGATATCTGCACGATGGAGACTATTTCTATCCCCTATGCCACAGTGACTCTTAATATTTCATGAATGAAAATCCCTACAAAATGTGAACTTTTTTCATTAAAAAAGTTAAGCTCTAATTCCAGTTAGAGATGATTTGGAAACTCTGTAACATTCTAGTTCATCAAGCTGGTTATGTTTTTTATGCTATTTTTATACTTGAAGCTTGGGAGAACCCCCCCCCCCCAATCCCTAATCAAGAAATATTGTGCAACAGTAAGGGCCCTCGTCTCCTTTCCTAATTTTTCACGACGCACGAGTAAACTCAACATTGCCCAATGGTTTTTTTTTTCCTTCTATCTGCTTGGAAATCTGTCCGGCGGGTGGTGCCCGCCGGGCCGGAGTCGGGCAGGCCCAACAGGCTCCATTCGCCTTCGCAGCCACGTCCACAGGACCCTGCGCGAGATGCCAGGTGTGCTTCAGCTTCCTCGTCCGCAGCACAGGGATGACCGTGTCACCGTCTCCAGGGGCTGTGGGGAAGGCCAAACGAGACCATCGGAAGCACTCGGCGCAGACGCCAACAGACGGTCAGGTCGGATCCACAGGAAGGTCCGCGGGGCACGACGGTCACTTTCAGGGGCAGGACAGAAGCTCCCTGAGGGTAGCCCGGCCCCGCCTTCCCGTCCCAGCTTCCAGCACAGTAGGGGGCCGTCGTCCTCGCGCCCAGGAGGCTCCTACAAGTGCTTCTTAACCCGAACCGGATCGTTTGTGGCTCACTTGGCCTCAGGCCCGTCATCCGCACAAGGAGCCGCGCGGCACCGACGCTCTCCTTCCAGCCCCGAACGCCGGACTCCCAGGACACACACGCAGCTTCTCCGTCAGCGCAGTTCCCTCGGGGGCAGGGGCGCTGCCGGCTGCAGTACCACCCCGCGCCACAGAGGGCGCTGCCACCCTCCGCCTGC
>CM053598.1:213805478-213819732 GCA_028646575.1 Pseudocheirus occidentalis
CGCGGTCCTCTCAAGGGGAGGCCTCCTCCGGGAAGCAGCCCCGGCAGCCCCCGCTCCGCCGGCCCACCAGGCGTCGGGAGCGCGCTTCTGGCCCGGCCGCCGAGCTCGCCCCGCCCCCGGCCGCCGCTCCGGTCTCTACTCCGCCCGTTCTGCCCATGGGTCTCCATGGCGACGCCGGGCGGGGGGGCGGCCGGGCCGCCGTCTCCGTGTTTGCCGCCGTGTCTGTCGTGTTCGTCCGCACGCTACCCCCCTCGCTGCCAGGAGGAGACTCGGGTAAAGTAAAGAGCCGGCCCTCCTTCCCCGCCCTCCCTCCCCCTTGTCCCGGGGGGGGGGGGGCCCTGAGGCCACGCCTCTTCCCGGGGCGCACGTGGAGGCCCAACTCGGGCCGTCTGTGGCGGGGGGAGGAGCGTCGTGTCCCCCTCCCTCTTGTGCTCTCCGCCTACTCGCGGCCGGCCTCCTTCTGGAGAGCGGGTAGAGTCACCACCCTGAAGATTGGTCAGCCCTCCCCTCCGTGTTGCTCGGGCCCCGCCCCCTACGGCCAGCCTCGTTCTGGAGAGCCCCGGGAGGGTTGGAATCTTCCAGCTTCCCCCCACACCCCCCCAGACCAAAAGGGCTTTTATCGCCGTAGCCAGCTTTTGGCCTCCCTCCGTGTCTGTGGCTCATTCCCCCAGCCCGCTAGGTACACAGTAAGTGCTTAATGAGTACGTATTGCCTGGTAGACAGGAGGGGAGTTGCTCCTGGTGCCCTTGGACCAGGCCCCGCCTCGCACGTGGGCCTTGGGCCTTTCAGCTTTCCATTCCAGGGGACCTCACACGGCTCTCAGCCCAACACTCGGCATTCTGTGAACACAAACGTCGCCCCTTTGCCGCAGAGAACTCGCCAAATCATCTTACTGATGACCCGGGTCAGCGGCCCCATTTTGTACAGGAGGAAACGGGACGTGACTCGGCCAAGGTCACACAACTCAATGAGTCTAGAGATTTAGAGCAGGGCGGGATCTCAGAGGCCCTGGTGGTCATTTCGCAGATGAGGAAACTGAGGCCTTAGGAGGTCAGGTGACTCGGCCCGAGTCACAGCGGCGGTGAGCATCTCGGGTAGAAGTGCGAACCAGGACACGCAGGATAACGGCTGGGGCTTCCCTCCTGCACCCCCTCCCACCCCCCCCCCCACCGCGATGTGTACCACGCACAGGCTTGAACGTGTCTTCGGGCGCCGCGCAGCCCGTGAATAAGGGCAGACTGACCTCAGGGGTGTGAGCCCGGTGACCCAGTGTCCTCCTGTAGGCCTGGGTCGGGGCCACGCGCTCCCCACGTGTCTGGGAACTTCCCATGGAAAGCCGGGGTGATTGAACGGCCAGGCCAAGGTGGATGGGTTAGCGAAGCGTCTGATCGCGGCCCCTGCCCAAAGCGAGTAGTTTTATTACCGGAGCACCCCCTCTTGTGTGTCACCCCCTCCTCCCCCAATTCCCCCACGTGGGGTGCCGTCCCTTGGAGGCAGGCAAGGCGGTTGCGATGCTTCCCAGAGGTCGCTTGAGTCTTGGGAGGGTCTCGTGGGTCTCCCGTTCTTTATGATGCTGTGATTTAAGGCAGCGTTCACAACCTGGGTCACGGGGGTCGCCTAAGACCCTCGGAAAACACCTATTTTCGATGGTCTTAGGAACCGAGACACGGCTCCTCTATCTGTCTCCAGGCGGGTCCACCCTCATAGGAGTATTAAAGGATCTGGGCATTAGGAAGGTTGAGAACCGCCAGCCTAGGGGCATCATCAGATGGTGTTTTCAGGTAACTATCCAACCGCTGTTGTATTTACTTTGCCCCTCACATGGGTGTCTCTTTAAAGCTCTGCTCATTCCAAATTAAGGTCTTACTTCCATTTGTTGTTTCCTTTGGGGATGACGAAAGAACTGCTTTCTCTTATGTGTCAATATGGTCTTTTACTTAACTTTTCCTCTTGGCTTTTCCCTGCCTAAAATGGAATGTTGTTCTTTTTTTAGTGGAATCTTTGTATTTATTTGCAAGTAAAGTTCTTTCAAATAAAATTCATAAAACCATCGTAAAATGCTAATTTCCCTCTTCTGTGCGCCAGCCAGAGACATGCATCATATTTCTCAGCCTCCCCTTGTTATGCAGAGTTGACTTTTAAAAAGTTCCAGGGCAAGTATTTGAAATAAATCTTCCGACCAAACTGTTGTGGGGAAATAAAGAGTCTGATATGGTGGTGAACTCATGAATTTGTATGGCTTTGTTAGGGGCAAGTGACCCTGCTAAGATTTTGCGTTAAAAGTATGAGCAGAGGTTACGCTTCAAATTCCCCTTCATTTGGGCGACTGGGTAAAGACTCTGAGGAAGAACATGTGATGCTGCTCCATCAGATTCAGCACCAGACAGAGGCACTGCTTCTTGTCTGGCTTACAGTTCAATGCTTTACACTTGGTGCAGCTGAGCCTTTTCCTCCAGCCTAAGTTGTAGCGTAAAGGTCCTTAGTATAAGCAGACGATGAAAATTTCATACATGTCCGATTCCTTGGTAATTTGAAGCAGGGGCCAGGGAAGTCGAAGATAATATTGACTTTTTAGTGGGGAAGATAAAGGAGAAGTTAAAAAAATTTTTTTAAATTACATTTCAAGTCACTTAGGAGCTACTGTGTTGTCTTACACACTTGCTTTTAAGTACTGACTTTAATTCCGAGTTTTTATGGCATGTAGGGTGATTTAAAATATTGATCTGTAAGATCCCTTTCCCTATAATCCGGTAGATTTAGGTTTATATGTATGTCTGTTATAACCTATAAAATCCCACAATTACATAAATAGAAGATGACTGTTTTTAAAAGTCGCTACCTCTGGGCAGGTATCTTGCACGTACTTACTTAAGGGCTCTTACTTAATCTTGAATCCAGTGGTAACAGTGCTTTAGAGCATCTTGACCTCACCGTGAAATGTCTCTAAATGCCTAATAGCCTGCTTCACTTTGAATTGTGTCAATTTAGTCCGTTAAGAAAATTTTGGATTTCATTGTCTTCTTCCTTAAAGTTGTTATTAGCGTTAAGAAAGTATATGGTAGTGCAGAGATGGTATCTGATTAGTCTTTAAGCTTTCTAGGTTGCTTTTAAGGATCTTGATGAGAAAGATTCAAAGATAAGCAATTGACCCACTTTGACCAATTTTGTCTTAAGCTGCAAAATGCCTACAAGGTTATGGATATTAAATGAATATTAATTGATTTTTGGACTTTGGATTGGCTCTGTGTTATCATCAGCACAGAGAACTCCCAGTGAGTAATCTCTCCCTCCCAGTGTGGATCAGTGCCTGCTCTGCAAATTAGACTCTTAAAGTGTTGCCTGGAGGGGCGGCTAGGTATTGCAGAGCATAGAGCCCTGTCCTGGAGTCTGGAGGATCTGAGTTCAAATTTGGCCTTGACCTTGGGCAACTTACTTAACCTCAGTAGACCTGCCTTCTCTCCTGCAAAAAGCAATAAAAGAAAAAAGGTAAAGAGTAGCCTAGGGCAGGCCTTGAGAGGTTAAGTGACCTACCCAGGGTCAATACGTGTTAGTCACAAGACTGGAACCCACATTTTTCCAACGTATTATACCAAGCTGCCTCAAAGTTAATAGTTTATGATAGACAAAAATCTAGTTATAGTTTTACCATCATTTTCTAGCAATTTCTTAGCAGCCGGATCAACTTTACCCGCTTTTTCAGATTTTGAAATACTATGATAAGGATCTTTAGTACTCCTAAAGCATAGAATATTGAAATGGATATAAATTTCCCAGTAGTTTTATTTTATTTTAAAGGAAATGGTTAAAAAATGCAGTTTAAAGTGAATAGTTTTTAGAGTTGCATTGTCTTAATTTTTAAGGAACAATTACTTAGAAAGTAGGACTATACCCATGGCAGCCAATGTAAAATAAATCATCTTCTCTAGCTGAGTCTTATTCCTTTTTTTCATCATGGCATGAAGATGACTCTGGATTCGTGATGTCTGGCATAGACTGACCTGAGATCAGAGAGGTTCATCATCAAGTTGGCTTCGAGGTGATGAACTTTTTGCCCACGGCTGCTCTGAAAGATCCTCTGTTAAAGAGGTTTATGATCTTTAGATGGAGGGAACATTTGCCATATATTTACAAAAATACAGATCCTTGGAATGTCAAAGTGGTCTAAAAGTCCAAAGTTATTCAGTCCCCAAATACCTTGAATACCTTAATTGCTTCATATTCCACTTAACTTTGAATTGTGTTAACTTGCTTTGGTGAAGACAAGAGAGCCAAATGTCAAAACTGAAGCTCACAGTAAGCATTGAATATGTTTTAGAAATAATAAAATTATTTAAATCCCATCATATATGTGATATAATTGCAGGCATATTTTCCTTGGTACCGTCATATACATTTAAAGAACCAACGTAGGCAGTTCTGTACAAAGTTCTTGCAGACTAAGGCAGTGTTTGATAACAGTTTTGATACTTACTTCTCAACAGTTCCTTAGATCAAAGCATTTGTGTGTTTTCAGGTTTTTCAAAAATAAAATGCAAATAACTTAAGCATATTTAATAAAACTCACCTGTATTTTCACTGACCAATTAAAAAGTACCAAAGATATTTTGTGCAACAAGATCAGAGGGAGAAAATATTCTTAGAAAATTTCATGCAGTTAAATCTCTACAGATTTACAGTTTTATCCAGTCAAATTAATGCAAAACCCCAATGCAAGCATTTGGATTTTGAAAACTTTGGAGGAGTGTCATTTTCTAATAGTAATTATTGGTTTTACATTATTTTTTCACAGGGGAGCTGATCACAGCCGCATATGAGCTTGGAGTAAGTATTAGTTTTATTGTTTAATCAATGCTCTCATTAACAGTTTTAGGAATTAAGAAAGTTTAATTAAGCATGGAGCAAAGTAGATTAATTTATTTTCAAACCACATTTTTTACTAACTTATAAGTACAGTATGTGACAATTTACTTTAAATTTGCAATCCAATTATACTAAATTATAAAGCAAAGGCTTTACTGTATATATAGTAGCTGTCTTATTATCAACCGAAATTTTGTATAAGCTGTGGAGAATAAAATAAATCGGGTTAACAGTTTTAATAAGTTTGATTATTTAATAAACTTTATTATGGTGCATGATCCCTTTAGGCAAGACCTCAGGACTGTCAGCATGGTGGTAATCCAATATGAGTGTGGTCTTTCAACTTTCTAAGCAATAAAATATTTGGGAATCTCCTTTTTAAAATAGCCTTTTGAGTGACTTTAATTGTCTATGACTCTAATAAAACTATTTAAGAATCGACAACGAAATATGTCACCTTTCCTAAGTAATATATTGTGATATACACTCTGCCTAACCAGTTAAAGAAAATACTTGTTTATATTGGCATGAGAAGATGGTTTCAGGGAAACTATTCAAAGATAGGCTTATGGGCTTCGAATCTTGATAATTTATTTGAGAAGGAGTTGTTTTTAAGTTAATGTCAGCGTAAATTGTTTTGACTCAGTGAAAACTTTGTGACTTGCTGTTTTGTCCATAGGTTGCTCATCCTCCTGGTTATCCTTTGTTCACACTGTTGGCCAAACTGGCAATTGTTCTATTCCCTTTTGGTTCCATTGCCTACCGAGTAAATCTTCTCTGTGGCTTATTTGGAGCAGCTGCAGCATCGTTACTTTTTTTCACAGTTTTCAGGTAAAGTAATTGATAAGTCAGAAGAATTAATTTTGAATAATTGGAAAGGTACTTAATGGTAACAGTTTTTTCATGAGATCTGAGTTACATAAGCTCAAAATATTTTTTCCCAAACAGTTTTTTCTAACAAATGATTTCATTTTGATAATTTCGTATTAGTGTCAGATAAGTCCCTTTCAAACAGCTGCCCATTTGGGTTTGTTGCCTACAAAGAAGTGATAGTGTTATTCTGTCTCATCACATATCTCTTTTTAGGCAGAACTAATGATGTTTGTCATTTCTGAAAATGCAGA
The DNA here is from genome assembly GCA_028646575.1 of Pseudocheirus occidentalis. Lineage (NCBI taxonomy): Eukaryota > Metazoa > Chordata > Mammalia > Diprotodontia > Pseudocheiridae > Pseudocheirus > Pseudocheirus occidentalis. The sequence continues at coordinate 213,811,463 of CM053598.1, forward strand.
TGGTCCTGTTGACAGTATGAATTTCACCTTTTGGTAAATGGTAAACATAATTTCATTACTTACATTGTTGCTTGTAGGCAGCTGCTTTTCTATTACCAGAAAAGATTTCCAGTTAGATTGTATTTTAGGTATTATAATGTCCCATTTATTTTTTTCAAAGAATAGAAACATCATGCTCAGTTTATGTTTAGGCATTTTTTACTGCTTCAGAGTAAATTAGAACCTTAATAATTTTGCTCTTATGTTTGAAAAGCTGTCTTATTTATAAAATGAAGCAGTTGGTTGTTGGTTTATTATTATTTTTTCTTCAATTATCTTTGACATTGATGAACTTGAAACTCATAATCTTACTGTGATCTGAACTTCAGAGGAATATAGTAAAAAAATAAACAAATTTTAAATTCTTCTTGAAAAAGAAAAGCAATTTCTTTCTAAAAACACTGGTATGTTTCCACATTAAATAGCTTTTTAATATGACATTTTGTCTCTAAATAAAGATGTACTCTTAAAATACAAAATATACACCTATTTGAAACTGATTTTTTTATATCATCATTTTTGCTAAAGTCCTGATTTAGTTCTGTGGTAAAATTTTTAGCAAGATTTTGTTTTCTCCTTATTTTTTAAAAGGACAATCAAGCTGACTTTACAATCAGAAACTAGGTGACCACTTGTCAGGTATATGATTGTAGCAATCTTTTCATGTATGGCTTGGATTCGAAGACTACAGAGGTCTCTGCAAATTCTTTGATTCTATGAACTTGCATCTTTTATTTTATTATTTATATGACCCCACTCATTCATATTTTTGTACTTTATCATATAGTAAATTATTATCAATGTTTTATATACTTTTGCGTTTTATCCTTACATATATTAAAAGTTATTTCTAAATCTTAAAGGTCAGATTAAAAAAATAATTGTTTGGATTGATTATTAAGAATCCTTTTCTACTCTTCTCTAAGTTGGTTAGAATCATCTTTATTATAACTACTGGGACTACTATAATTAAGAAGCTGTCAGTCCATTGAGAGGGAAGCTGAGTTTTCAGGATTTTAAAAATCTGACATAATCTCTCCTAGGTTAAAATTTGGAAATGCATGTTTTTGCGTGTTTCATTTTAAAGTCACATTCTTTGAAGAAAAATATATTTAAAATTTGTATTTCTTTCAACAACTAATTGATGTCCTAGAGAGCCATACAAATATTGATGTAAATATTGTCCATGCCAACATTGCATATTATCTACCAACATGAATTACTAATGTCACTCAGTGTGAGCTCTGTGACAGCGGGGCACCATAGGTAAAAGGCAGCACTTTAAACTGTCCAAGGTAGACTTAGAATATAGTCTTCTTTTGAAACGACTTTCTGTTTAGAAAACGCCCTGCCTTATTGCACTTGGCATATTATCCATGACGTATTTCTTGAAGATCATGATCTTTAATTTGACATTGCTGTGTACATATTTGCACTTGTTCTCGTCTTTCATTTTAAATCTGTGTTTTGAAGAGCTTCCTCAATACTCTCCTGCAGTCTCTTAAAACGTTTACTCATACTCTAGTTCTGCATCTTTTAATATGAACATGCTTCATGATTTTGCATACAAATAATTGACAAAGTACACATCCTTTGGGAACAACACAGTTCAGTTGACAAATCTGTTTTGTCAAACAATAGGCAGCCTTCAGAAGGGAGCGAGCCATCTCTATGGTAATGGGACTAACAGTACCCTATTGATTGAGTGGAAGAAGACATTATGCGGTGTCAGTTGGGTTGTTACAATTTCATTTGTCGTGTGACCTGAACTTAACCTCTAAAACCTTTCTTGTGTGAACGTAAACCCAATGGCGGCCTGAGTATATAGTATGTGTATTCCTTTAACAGGTTTACACTTTGGTTAAGCATTTGTTTAAGAAACATTTCACTACTTTATTCATTTACATGTCAAATTGTCATTATGTTTTAATGTCACATTCCCTTTTGTGTCCCTTAATTTACAAAAGAAGTGATTTGTGAGAACATTGCTGTACACGTAGGATTAGCACTAACTGGTGTGCAGTAAAGTAATTCTTTTAACAGGTTTATGTTTTTCCCAGGTAATTGTTCACATGTTGTTCACTGTGTTTAACTCTTCGGGTGGATATTATAAAGACCTTCGGTTCCTTTTTAAACAAAGATTGTATTTTAAAAGCAAATTTCTATTTAAGTATATTGATGCAGAGAGCTCCAATTTTCAGTCAACAAGACTTTGAAAGAACAATTTACTCTGCCTTTGATTACTATGTAATTTTTTTTTTTTGCTTTTTTTCATCTCTTTAAAAACTCCTGCAATGTCATTAACAATGTATTTTAGTCAATTCTTAGAAGCCGTTGGCAACAACCACTTAATATTAGTCGTGCTCTTATGTTGCCTGGGCATCGGGAAAATAAGATAGAATATTACTGTTTTAGAAAATGTTTTCAAGAAGTAACAACATTGTAATGTTTAATTATGTACATTTCTTATAATTGCCAGTGCTACTCATGTGTAAGAATACATTTGAGGGTCTTATGGGCAGTTCATAAGATCACAAGTCTAGAGTTGGAAAGGATTTCAGAGGTTGTCTATCTAATTCAGTACTCTTCTTACTTTACACAAAAGGGCAACTGAGGCCCGGTAAGGTCAGGTCATGTGCTCAAGATCATGTAGGTGATAAGTCTCAGAAACAGGATCGTAGACGTCATTATTTACATACCCATGTGAGGTAATGCCTGTTTCAGTATAGTGCTGTGTATGTTGGCAATATCTAGTAAAATCTTTATGATTTTATTCTAGTTTCAAGATTAAAGTAGCCATTGTCTTCAGCGATTGAAATTTGGTAGAATAATTCTTGGAGAATATGCTTTGAAATTCACAGAGCCTACTAATTTAAAGGAAGAAGTTCTGGTAATAATAAAAGCTAACGTGGACTTGCTTAAAAACTATTACTGGTTATTTGAATTTTAAAATTATTTCCCAAGTAGTTAAGATTAGAGAAATTAAATGAAAAGTTTGGGTAACCATGAATAATGAAAGATTTGTTAGTATCTGTGTGCAATGATTACCTTTCTTTTTTAGTGAAAATAGTTGGGTACATTTACCATCACTGTCAGTTAAACCTCCATACATGATTAAATTTCATATGCATTTTTACAGTACTCTAGTGTAAGAGTGAGGCAGGAGACCATCCACGTGTATGTAAAAAACCATCATTCTTTATATTGAGCCTAAATGACTTTGCTTTTGGTCCTCAAGCGTCAGATTTTTGTTAGGACTTTTTGCTTGTTTTTGTTTGTTGTTAGTAAATACAAGGTAGAGGAATGAGAAATGCATTGTCACTGGGCATTGGGATAGATGGAGACAACATCTCTTTTGAGAAATGAAAGCCTAATTTAACTATTTTAAAGAAGATTCATTTGACAAATTTTTTGAGCACCTCCTATAAAATTGAAAATGAGGTTCATTTTCCAAAAGAAAAATCTCTGCTAATTTTAAAGGATGTTGGAGGTTTAATCATACCCGCTGTTATGTTGTTAACCTGTAGATGTGGTTGCAATATAAAACATACGAAAGCGAATGGTTTGCAACGGTGAAACGTCAGCACTCTAATGAGAACAAACGTGTGTGCATTAAGCTTAGGGCAAGGTATGTCATTCCTGTGTACCGTAACTGCTGGGACTGACAACATACCCAATGTAAGATAATTTACATCTGGCAAATTGTTCTGTGTCAGTATTATTATTTATGGAAATCAGAGAAGTTATTTTAAGCGTTTTAAATCATTTCATTGCTGTCAAATGATAGTTTGATGAAACTTGTAAATTGATCCAAACTGTTACATCCTAACTCTGACCATGATTCCATTCGGTAATGAATAGAAGAAAATGTCAGTTTGCATACCTTGCAGAGTGTAGCCTCTCCTGATTGAGGAGTATTAGGATTTCCCATTTCCAATATTGCCATAGAGAACAGCGCAGAGGTTTTCCTTATTTCAGAAGTAGCTGTGCGTAAGTAACAAATAGTTAGGAAGTTTTAGTAGTTAAAGAATGGAAAGGATTGAAGCGTTAATTTCCTTTTAGAAGCACATCTGCTGTGATCCCTAGCTAATTGATCATATATTTTTCTCATACTTGTAATAACACTGCATTGAATCAAACTGTTTAAGTACGTTAAAAGCTTGGTTCATTTGCATTTTTTTATAAAGCAGACATATTAGGCTCAAGTAGCAGTGCTTCATTGTTGAAGGAAAAAAGCAGGGCAGAAACTCTTCTTTTTTTGAAGACTGTGGAGTCTATTCTGACAGCTAGTCAGAGTTAGAATTAGTTCAAGGAAATGTTAATAATGCACTGCCTAGCCTAATCCCTTTGATATCACCAGGTATCCTCCTGTTCATGGGTTAATTGCTTTAAAAGCGCAGGCAGTATTCTGAGCGGTGGGCCGCTTCACCTTTTCACAGCTGTTACTATTGAGTGACAACTAAATCCCATGTGTAAGATGAGGAAGAGCTCAATCTCCAATTGGGAGAAAATTTATGTAAACCGCAATCCCTTCCGAATGTTCGGAAGTCATAGACTTTCTTGATTTACTCTGCTTTTCCCAGAAAGCTCTATTGTTCCCTTTCCTAAGTCCCATCAACCCTTTGTAGCAGAATATCACAGCAGCAGCAGATAGCTGGGAATATATAAATGCTATCATAGCTCTGATTAATAGCAGTGCTTATGAGTCAAGTCTGATAACAGCGCAGCTCTCCACTCAATTTCAGATACTGCTAATGGAATCTGTCTTCTTCAATTGTAATATGAGAAGGCCTAATTTGCTATGGAGCTTGGAGCTGTCACCAGGAGGGGATTGGGGGGTCAGATGGGAGCTGCCAGGTTTTTGCCCTGCAGCCTGTATCTCTCTCTTTGAATAGAGCAGCCCCCTGCCTGCCAGTTAGCTGATAGGCCGCTATGGGGTTTATGCCACTATGTACAATAGGAGAGGACTCCATAGGCTGACTTTATAATTGTGAAGTGAGCTCATATTTCCACAGCTCCTGTGCTGCATAATTTCGAATAAGTGGCTTTAACAAATGTCAGATTATGAAAAGTTTCCTCAATTACAAAAACTTAGAAAACACTTAAATTGCTAAATCTGTTTCCTGCCGAGATTTTGCTACTGGAACTAGTCATCACTTACTCTGGTTGTGATATTAAAGGCTCATATTTCCTTAAAATTATACATAAAATAATAAGTTGGAATTATCATGACTTTTTTGCTCTTTAATGACAGAGTGGAACCATTTTAATGAATTGAAATAAATACGCTGATTATAACTTGAGTAATAAAGGTATTAACATTAAAGTATATGTAATTTAAAATCCATATTAATCCAAATGGAATTGCTTAATATTGCTAATGAAAAACACTCCACATCTTTCATTCTTTTAATTTTAATTTATCATTTTTCAGTTCTGTTGAAATTATCTTGGTGTATTAATTTCTTAAAAATACGTGTTTTGAAATTTTGGAACATATCCTTAGATTTTAGCTTGCAAGTTACAAGGCTTTAGCTGTGATGATATGCTTTACTTATTCTGTGCCTCTGGGAATAATATGTTGGTGTATACTTTTATCCAATTTTAGTGGTTGTTGTTGAATGCAAAATACACTCTAGAGTGAAGTATACTGTAGTCTAGACTGAAAACTGTGACAGCATTTTTTAGTCGTGGAGTGTGCGTGTGCGTGTGTGTGTGTGTGTGTGTGTGTACAGATGCACACATATATTTAAATTTCCAAAATGTGAGCCAGTCTTGAGGAGTATCAAAAAAGAATCATTTATAATTTGGGAAATTGTTCTAGATTAGACTTTTATTACTGGTTTTGGATTTTTTGGTCATTGTTTCCTACTGTGCCTCATGATTGGCATCAAATAAGTAATTGTAAAATTAAGCTTTTTTTCCCCCTTAAATGACATCTTTCAGGAAGAATATAGTAGGAGAAAACAGTATTTTTGAATTCTTGTTAAACTTGAATATAATCAGTTTTATCTCTCTAATAGCCCTGGCATCGCTCCACTGTTTCTACTCACACCCAGCCACCAGCCCACTTCAGATTCTTATCGCCTCTCCCTTGGACTAATTGGTGTCCCTACCTTCAGTTTCTCACATTTCCGATCTGTGCTCTTTCACACAATCACCAAACTCGTATTCCTAATGCACAAATTTGCTTTGGTGATTTGTACTCCAGGACTCCCTATATTTGTGGTGGTTTTGTCATTTTTCAGTCATTCCTGACTTTTCATGACCCCTTTTGGGTTTTCTCCACAAAGATACTGGAGAGGTTTTTCATTTCCTTCTCCAGTTCATTTTACAGATTAGGAAACTGAGGCAAACAGGATTAAGTGATTTGCCTGGGGTCACCCAGCTGATAAGTGTCTGAGGCCAGATTTGAACTCGTGAAGATGAATCTTCCTCATTTAAGCCCAGTCCTCTATCCATTGTGCCGCCTAGCTGGCCAGTTCCTGCTTAGGAATAATATACAAACTCCTCAATGTGGCATTTTAAAGCCTTTGCCATCTCTCTCTGACCTACTTTTCCAGGCTCATTAACTGTTACTTCCCTTCACAAATTCTATACCTGATCAAATTGGCCTTCTTGCTGACTCTTACACAGTGTTTCATTTCCTGTCCCCTTGCCCTCCTCATACAGTTTGTGTGCTATAACTACAATGCATTTCCTTGTAGAATCTTGTTACCATCGAAACTCAAATCAGCTGCTACCTCAACTAAACTGTTGCTTCCAACATGAAGTCTTTCCTCATCCCCCCAGCTGCTTATACCTCCCTGCACTGAAATGACATTGTATTATACACACACACACACACACACACACACACACACACACACACACACACATATACATATATATGTTTTTTATATATATATATATATATATACTAATTTGTTAATATGTTGTCTGTATAATAAAATGTAAACTCTTTGAGAGCAAGAGCTTTTATTTTTATCTTTAAATTCCTAGTACGTTGTCTAGAGACTGGCACATAGGTTGTTCATAAGGGTTTGTTGAATAATTGATTAGGTAGCTTTATGTTCATATTTAACTTTGAGTTATACTGGACATTGTGTGATTGAATCATATGCTTATAGAAGTTCTCATTGGTTGCATTTTTCATTTTTAAAATTTTAACTTTTTATCTGATATTTTAAATAAAGTATAATAAGTTACCTTTTTTTCTTCTTTTAGTATTACTAGTTAATAAGATTACTAGAGAGTTTTGAGTTGGGGGGGAGGGATCTCTCTTTTGTTTAACTCTAGAATTCCAAGCTATTCACAAAGTTTCTTTGGCAAGTAGATGTAACTGTGATAGGATTTGATTTCAAGAGATAGCGGGAGTCATTAGATACTTGTTGAATGAAAGGATCAATCTCTGATGTAATCAGAAACTATTTGGTTCACTTATAGCAATGCTGCATTCGTTGCTTATTTAAAACTTTTTTAGAACTCAGATTTAACTTTTAGACTCCACATTTTCATATATATATATATACATATATATATACGCATATATATGTAAGTATATATATAAAACGTTGAGAAACTTATATATACAGATATGCACATATGATACATATACATTTATTATATGTAATTGGTTTTTATATAATTTACTTGTAATATTTTAGGGACAGCAAGACTTAAGACAGCTAGAAGTTGAAATAATTTTTACCTTCTCTCATGAAAAGATAGTGATTTGTACGAACCATGCATGAACATGGCAAAAAAGATATTTTTGATGCAGGATAATTCTATTCTGTAAATGGCTCCCAAATTGAATGAAAGAGATTGTTTCCTCAATTCAGCTATTAAGGAGATATCTTGAGCAATTATGCATATAAACTGGAAGGGTCCTAGATAGTATTGTTTTGTGAACAAGACCCAGAAATATAAGACTCATTATAGGATTACTAAATTACTGTTAATCATGTCCTAGTTTAGAACATGATTTAGAAAGTTTTATTTCCCTGCATGTTCTCATGGTACCAGTACCAGTTTATGACAGAGTTACCTTCTTTCCTCTCCTCACATGTCTTGGACGACACCTGGCTTTCTCTGTACTTTCCAAGGCCAACCCTTGATCCCATTCCCTCTTGTCTCTGTGGTCTTCTTCTGGTTGTATACATGTTTTGATCTTCTTTGTCACCAAAGTAAGATTCTATAGTCTGACTTTTTTTTTCTTTTTTTTTTTT
>CM053598.1:213820232-213830989 GCA_028646575.1 Pseudocheirus occidentalis
AAAAAAAATGAGCGAGAGAGGGCGCTTTGACAACAGGCTCATCCAGATGTTGAGGACAAACCACCAGAAAGGACTGTGGACTATGAAATTAAGACTGAAGGTAAATTAGGATTATTAGAATAAAGGAAAAGTTAGGGATTAACAAGAAGGGGACAAATGGCACCTATAATTTGTTTCTTTTAAAAGTAGTTCTAAAGTAGAATCTTGAAATGAAAATGTTCTTTAATTGTTTTACAAATTTTTTAAGAGTGGAAGTGTGTGGCTAATTCTAATAAGTTAGAAGTGGGATATAGCTAGGGTTTATTTCTTACTGCTTGAACCACTTGAATATGTTAGACCGAGGAAAATAGCAGCAGCCCTCAATTGCAAAACTGGTTATTTTTGTTAACCTGGAAAGAACCACTTGAGGGTTGGGTCTACAAAAACCAATTTTAAAGTAACCCTGTGGTAACAGTGACCTCTGTTTTAGGCAGGCTGGGCTGGTTTTTCTTCATAGTGGAAAGGAGAGGCCATTGTTGAGGTTGACAATAGTTTGGTTTTCTTACTTCCTGAGAAATAAAATCATCAGTCTATAGGGAGTAGTTTCACAAAAGTTTATCTGAATTCCCATCTGGAGCACACTTTCAGAGTGAGGGGAGTGGGGTTTTTAATTTGAATTTAAGTAGGAATTTTATCCCTTCACATTCTATTGTAAATAAAGTTTTTGCATTTTGTAACTGCATGAGGATCACATTGTGTTTTAATCTTAAACCTAAATCCCTAAAGTAGCCTGAGATAGGACTGGTCCAGATTACAGCCAATGTCAAAATGACAGGCATGAACCAACATTTCTAAGGTCACATTTGCTGAAATTAGTGAAATTGCTGACATTTGCATAGATGACCTAGAAGAGGAAGAATGATAGAAAATTTATTTCTGATAATGTTTTCTATCTTAACTATTTGGTATTGTTTTCCTAATGATCTTAAAAGAAATTTCTCATTTAGACTTTTCCCCCCTTTAGGTAAGAAACGAGTTACCCCAAACACAGAGCCTACTGTATTTCTGGCTTTAGTTTGTCTGTGAAATAATAATTCCTTCAAAATTTATAGGTACAAAGATGTACTTGTAATTGAACTAAATCTGCCCTTTCTCTTTGCTCTCAATTTTGAGGGCATAGTCAGCCATTTGAAAGCACAGTTCTACTTAATTGCCGGGAAATGAAGGTCTGGTTAAAGATTAAGGATTAAAGTCTAAGAGTCTCCTGATCACTAGACCATGACTCTTCTCTTTCCAGTTTACCCTTCTGTAGAATTCTCTAAAATAGTATCTACTCTGCATTAGGCAAGATTTAAGGGATCTCTTCTGTGTCAGATTTATTTTCTTTTATTTCAGACATGTCTAACCTTAGTGCACCAAAAAACCAGGCAACTCATCAGGGATACAAATGGAAGATAAATCCATTTCTTTCTAAGATATAAGAAAATAACTGAAATTCATGCAATTTATTTGTATTGATGTTATCACCGAGCATTATATAGGCATCCTTTGCCAACTATTATATCACCAAAATGTGTAGCAAAACATAAATACTAGCAATGTCTCAACTCTCTTTTCTACAGAACATTAAGCCATTTGATTTAGAGGGACTTTTTTTGTTTGTTTCTGCAAACACACTATTGTTGTGCAAGATTGCCCTCTTGTGTTTTCGCTGGTTAAATCATGATTATTTTTCAAGTTCAGTACTATTATTTTAATTTATGCAAATAATGTAAATACAAAAATGTTAAGTTCTTGACTAACAACTTAATATGAAGAAGTACATTGGTTCATACTTTTTAAAACCACATATTTTCAAATGCAGTTCCAAGCTCCACTTTGATATCATTTTATAAAATGTTTCTCCTTTATACTCTTTGCAAACGCGTAAAATACTCATAATGCCTGATGTTTGTGTTGTGCTTTATATCTTACAAGTAATTCCTTACACATTATCCTCATAACAACTCCATGAGGAAGGCAGGGCCGATAGCACCTTTTTTTTGACAGATGAGTAAACTGAGATTCAAAGAAATTAAGTTACTTGCCTAAGGTTGCATTTGCCAATAAGTGCAAAGTTAGAATGGGAATTCAGATTTTCAATTGTAGTTAATTGCTCTGTCTACCACACAACTGCCTGAAGTTAAGGCAAAATATTCAAACAGAAACATCTAGCATTGTCCTCTGTCTGTATATGTATGTATCATGCATGTATATATATGTATATGTGTGTATATATAGATATATGTGTGTGTGTGTAAAGCCAAGCATGAGCAGCTTTCCAGATGACTGCTGCTGTGAATATCATTCAAGGTTCTGATTACATAGTATAGCAAACTATTTATTCAGTAACAAATCAGAGCAAAACATTCACAGAAATCAAAGTACAGCATTCAGAATGCTATAACCTCACAACTTATCACTAAAATGGCTACATAGGTTTCACCAAAGTGGCCACATAGTTTTAAGCAAAGGGCATTCATTTAATTAATCACAAAGACCTTAATTCAATCCCAAAGTACAAAAGTCAAAGTCTTCCACCAATGAGTTGCAATTAAGTTACAACTTCATCAGTTACTACTCAGTACCCTCTTAAAGGGTAGTGGAAAGTACAAAGGCCATCCACCCCTAGGTCACAAGTAAGTTATAATTTCATCAGTCACTACTCAGTACACTCTGAAGGGGTAGTGGAAAGTACAATGGCCATGCACCCCTAGGTTAAAAGTAAGTTATAATTTCATCAGTCAACATTAAATATCCAAGGAGAGGTTTTTTTATCTTGACTTGATACAGGCTCTCAAGTATGATTCTTCTTCCATGGTCCCAGCTCCTCCCCAAATCTAACCAACTGCCACATGAGTTCAAAGGCAGACAGCTCCTAGTTCCTTGTCCAGCTCTCTGTGTAGTTCCTGCTCCACATTGAAGCTCACAGCATCCAGTCCACCTCAAGTCCTTCATGGTTTCTGTTCTTGAGAAGAGAAAACTTAACAGAGCCACAACAATATCTACACATCAAGCTTAGCAGAATTATAAAAATATTCACACACATGGTTGGCACTATCATCTCAATTTATTTTCTGCCTGTGAAATCAAAATAGACCCAAACCAAACAGACAAAGTACCAACACCATAGCCATACTTGCTCTGGCAGCTCTGCCTGGTCCTTGGAAGTTCTCAGAAGCTCTAGCTGGCTCTCAGAAGAAGCTCTGCCACCACGAGTTCTGTTCTCAAAATCAAAATCACTTTCTCCAGCCTGGGCCTCTCCTTTTCAGCTTTCATGTGGCTTACTCCAAGAAGTTCTGTCTCAGTTTTCAGTTCTCATTTCTCTTCTCAGTTCTTCTCAAATCTCCATTCAGTCCTCAGTCCAGCAGTAGCAGCCCAGCCTCCAGATGCTGGCAGAGAGAAATTCTGACTCTCCAGCTTGTTTTTTCTTATATAAGGTATTAACTTCTCCCTCTTCCAGCCCCTTCCTGTTACATCAACAACAGGGGTTCATACTGTCTGTTTCTTAACAGGGGGTTTATATAATCAACTTGAAACTAAGTGCTAAGTACCTGTTAGCTTGCCAATACAAAAGGATCTTCAAACTCCATTACTATTACAATGTGTATCTATGTGTATATAACACATACATATATACACACTTATGAAATGAATGTATATCCATGTGTATATGTCTCTATACACATATATGCACACATATATGTATATATATATATATATATATGTATACCCACACACTCTGATATAATATAATTGTATAGTCATGAAGCAACTTACATGGGAGGTAGCAACTATAAAGGTATAAAACAACAAAGAAACTCAGAGATGGAAGGTACTTGAAAGGCTATCTCTTTCAAACTATACCAAAATAAGACTCTGCAATGTATCCCTAAACTGAACAGCTACTTTTTGTCTAAAGACCACTATAAGACATAAACTACTTGTCCCCATGTAAGTAGGGCTTATTTTGTTGAGAACGTCTGAGGGTAGTGTTATCTCGAGCCACCCAAACTCACACTGAAAAATGTCTCCTTTTTCTTTAAAAAAAAAAATGAAACTTCTTCCCAAAGACCTAACCGGACCAACATTAATCACATAATAATTATTATATGGGCTGCTGCCCCAAACTACTATTTGAGAAAGTGCCTGTGCCAGCCATACTCACTTATAACCTGACTCAGCTCCTCACTCTCCCAACATTTTCACCTCTACCACAACCACCTCTTCTTGTTGAATATGCCTTTACCTACATGGCAGTCTCCTCTACTTAGTTACTGAGTTCTTTCCCAGAACTTCAATTTGCTGCTACACCAGCTATGCCCAATTCGAAGTCTGCTCAGCTACTGAATCTCCAGACTTTTCTACGTTGTCCCTGTTCAGGTACCTCTCTCCTTACCAGAACGAGCTTTTCAATCCCTTTTTTGTGTATTGTTTGCACACATTTGAACAAGCTCCTTGAGGGAAAGAAATTGGGAAAGTATTGTATTCCCAGAATAGTGCCTAGCACATAGTAACTGATTAGCAATAGTTACTGCTAATCAATAGCAATAATTATTATTAGCAATCAATAACTGATTGATAATTATTAGCAAATGCTTTGTTTAATCTAATGCATTATGTACCATCTGGCCCCATTCTGATAGTGCCAGGCAGACTACCTCTGCCAACTCAGTATTCTAGGGCACCAAGATGGGTTTATGTGTATCTCTATCCTTTGCAATGGCTCCAGCCCCCACCAATCTTGCTCTCTTCATTTTTGGTGTCCAGTGATTAGCCGACCAGTTCTATTTAACCAATTAACATGGGGTAGCTTTTACAAAGGATTATTTACTTCAAAGATACAGCAAGAACACATATAAAAATATTTTTCTCCAATGCCTTGAGGTCAGAACACCCTTCTATACTGCCTTGGTCTGGGGAAAGTAGTGTGAATCAGTCCAGAAATAGCTCATTTCCCACACAGAACTGGTCCTGACAAGTTTACGTCTAGATACGACATGACTGCCAGATCATCTCAGCTTCCCAAAAGCACTTTGTTCCTCATGATGTTAATGGTGTGCAGCCTGTGAAAGCTGAACTGAAATGAATGGATGCTGAAGGAGGCTTTATCCTCCTCATGCCTCACAGCATCAGTGCTGCCCTGGCTAAACTCCCAAGCTCCCTGGGAGCTCTCTGGACATTTTAAATTCAAAAGGTGATAGGCTTCATTCCCTTCACTACTCTCTAAATTCTCCCAGAGGGCTGAGGTCAAAGAACTCTAACTGATTGATGCTGGAAGATCTTTTTGAATGATCCCACAGTCAGCCTTAGAGCTTTTTCTTCAACATATGCACAGATAATGATAACAAGAACTAGCATTTATATAGTGTGCTGGGCATTGTGCTAAGCACTTCATGGAGATTATCCTATGTGACCCTCACAATGACCCTGGAAGCTGGGTTTGTAGTGTTTATCAACTATCGACTAGTATTTATCAACACTTATAACATACAGTATTTTACAGCTGAGGAAACAGAGGCAAACAGAGACGTCAAGTGGCTTGCCCAGAGTCATCCAGCTTCCAAGTAAGTGTCTGAGGCCACATTTGAACTCAGGTCTTCCTAAATCCAGGCCAAGCACGCTAACCACTTTGTCACTGACTAGAGGGATTCTCTCTACTCGTGTGCATCCCTCCTACGGTATCATGATTCTCCTGGAAGCAGTCTCCTAATAAGTCTTCCATGAGGAAAGATGTTGTCTAAACTGATGCCATCTCAGGGGATCAGAACATGTGCCAGACTCCTATAAACATTACACTAGGATAGAGGCAGCCTCCAAATTTTGTATTCACATTTATCAAACATAAGGATGTGCATAAGAATGCGGAGGGATACAATCAGTTCATAACAATGCAAATAAGCACTGGCTGCTTTGGGCTACCATCAAGAGACAGATCTCGATTTCTTCCCTAAGTAAGAAGGAAGGTGAGGCTAGTTGTGAAAATACCATAGTTAAGTTAGGAATTATGGGGCTTTGAGCTAATCACCTTAAAAAACAGGAAGAAGCACAGCACCCAGAAAGCCCTGGCATGTCAAAACTGTCATTAATCTCCCTCCCATAAATTCTGATGATCATTGTCCTATAACAGCAACCCAGAAGAGTTCCAATATATAGGGCGTATGTGACAGAAAAGTGTCTTGCCAGGAGATGCTTAACCTCCAACATGGTGTTTCTGTTAAGATGGAATTTCTTCCAGTTTTTCCTTCCCACAAGTCTCAATGCCAAGTTCAAATATATTCAACAATTTTCTGTTCTATTTCTGAAATACAAGCTTAAATTTGCTTCTTTGCAACTAGTTGCATTGAGTGCTCCTAGTTCTTCTCTCTGGGGCCAAAGAAAGGAAATCCAGTTGTTCTACTGTTTCCCCACATGAAGATAGCTGTCATAGAATCTTTAAGTTTTCTCCTTTCCAGGTTCAACATGACCATCCTTTCATCTGATCCTTTAATGGAATGAATGTAAAAGCCCTTCACCACCCTGGTTGCCCTCCTCTGGATGTTCTGTGACTTGTCAATGTGCTTCCTAAACTAGGATGGCCAAAACAAAGCAGAATATCATGACCAAACCTGAATACAACGTACTTGCATACAGAGCTTCTCTTTGTACAACTTAAAATCAGATTTATTCTTTTGCCGGCTACATAAAAGTGCTGATTCACATTGAGCCTATAGTCTACTAAAATTCCCCCAGATTTTTTGCTTTTGGACAAACTGCTCCCTAACTACAATTCCCTCATCTTTTACTTGTGAAATTGATTGGTTTTAATCTAAATCTAAGAATTTTATATTCATTTATATGAGATTTCATTATATTGATAGAGCCTACATTTTTTTTCATCTTCATTCTCTCATTCAACGGTTAAAGATTTTCTCCTACAAACTTGAGGAGCATGCCATCGGCTGTCTTTGTTCAAATTGTTGATACAAGTATGAAACAGCATAGAGACAAGCATGCATACATCTCCAGAACACTCCCCCAGAACCAAATTTCCAAATTGAAAATGTATCACTAACAATTACCTGAGTGCAAGCATTCATCCAATTCCAGATCCCGGATTATAACAATGCATAGCTTACATTTATACATCTTTTCCACAAGAATAACATGAGACTTTGTCAAATGCTTTGTGAGAATATATTGTAAGTCAAATTTACCTTCAGAATTCCTTTGATTATCATCCTAGTAACTCTGTAAAAAATGGAAAGAAATGAGGTGTCACACTGGTTTTTTTTTTTTTGTGAATGCTGCTTCCTTTTCTAGATATATACTAACCAGCAATAACACATCATAGAATTTTGCCAAGAATAAAGTCAAACTCTTTTTTAAAAAATCAGAACAGTACTTCCTCTATTCTAATCCTGTGCTATCTTTTCCATTCTTCATGACATTTAAAAGACAACTGATTGTGCCTCAGCAATTACATTCACCAGATCTTTTAGAATCTGAGAATGAATGTAGTTCATCTGGTCCAGTGTAGGAGCTTCAAGTTTCAGTTGTGTCATAAAATATTAAGAAATAATATTAGTGGCCTAGTTTTAAGTCCTTGCTTTCTTTTGAATCAAAGACTTAATCAGTCACCCTTGAATAGAAGACATTTTCAGGGAATGATCTTCATTCCCTGGAGACCAGATTATATAGTTTATCTTAAGATACAAGTAGCTGCTCATTTGTGACCATATTGAACTTAGAAAGAGTAGCTAAAGACAGATAGGGAAGAAATATACTCTAAGGGTAAGCCAGCATTAATAAATCATTGTTCTCTTTGGTAAATAAAATAATCATATATCATGTATCTTTATTTTTATTTCTTATAAAATTTCATTTTTTGTTTCAAAATTACTGTAAGATATAGGTTAGAAGTTGCCTGAGTTAGACAATATATTCCAGTTAGATGAAGGAACTCGAAATGCTGATATATTAATAAGCTGCCTTTGACAGATTGTGTCTAACACACAGAATATAGACTGTTTTCTTCTACACTGATCACCTAACCTGCTATCAAAAGGGCTAGCAAGATGCTGACACTCTCTTAACTTTTATTAGTTATCAATTTCTTGTTGCCATTTTTCTGTTTTTCTGTTATAATTTTAATTTGCAGAGAAAGCAAAAGCACAATAAGTCAAGCGACTCTGTCTTCTCATCACTTCTTCTCACCTAACCATCTACTCCAAGCAGCAATTCTGTTCCTTCTAGAATTCTCGTCTTTTTCCTAATATGTATATTTTCTTTTAAAAAAAAGAACCAAAGTATTTTTCATTTTCTTTGGTTTTCCTCAACAACCTCACCTTGTTCAGAATTTTTTGCACTCAACAATATTATAACAAGACCACATCACACTCTGATATTTATCCTCTGTCATCAATATCCTTCGCTTCTTTTTCTGTAGATGCTTTTTTAAAATCTAAATTTGTTAATGAGTCATTTGTGCCCTTCCCTTTGACACCTCTTCTTCTTTATCACTAGTATTCTTTCTTTTTATGTCATCAGAATGTCATTTCTGAGGGCTTCTTATCCCTCCTGGATCAACTACCCTTATAGAATGTTAGTTTATGAGAACCCACTAAAATTTCTTTGTAAGCCCTTTGAAATCTGTTCTCACCAAATAGTTTGAAATAGTCTCACAGACTAATAACAAGTGACTCAGTAAGAACAGACTGTTTACTTTTTATGTATGTAAAACATAAGACCTATGTCTAAGATTGTTATTAGTAACCGGGTAGTTCATAAGAAAGACTGGGATAGATGTGAATATGACATGACTTTAAAAAGTAAAACCACTTATGAACAGCTAAAAAGAGTAATTATCTTATACAAATGAGGTACAAGAGGAAAAAGTGACACAGGGGAATTAGATGGGGGAGGAGGGCTGGTAGTTCTGAAAATCTACTTTCACCAGGAATGGGTTTAAGAAGAAATGATACATATATATCTAGAAGAGTACAGAAGTCTTCTAAACCAGAAAGAAATAAAACACTAAGGGGACAAGGAGGCGAGACAGGATAAGGGAGGCATCTCTAGAGGGGAGGGTGAGGAAATAGGTTAAAGTGGGGTATAGAAGGGTGTTTAGATTAATGGGAATGGAAAGAAGAGGGACAGTTCCCTGGGAGGATAAGAGAGGGATCTTTAGAGGGGAGGGTGAGGGAATAGGGGCATAGAAGGGTGTTTAGATTCATGGAAATGGAAGAATAAGGGAGGGATCCTTAGAGAGGGGAGTAGGTTAAGTAATAGAAGGACAAAGTAGTGGGTACAATAAAAGTAGAGGAGTCTGGAGGGATAGGAAATAAGAGATATGCACAAACATAAAAACAAAGATCAGGAATAGAAATTGTTAGGAAAAGTATAAGTCTACATATGTATGTGTATTTGTACACATGTATGTATGTATATGTATGTGTGTATGTATCTCTATATAAATATATCTGTGATAATTGTAGCCTTTGGGGGAGGGGAGGAAGAAGGAGGAAAAATAAAGCAAAAAGTGCACAGCAGAGAACAAAAGAAAACGTATAAGCAAGCAAAGACAAGACTGACAGCTCTCATCACAATGTGTAGCATTTATTATATACGCTTTCTTGAAATGGAAATGTATTGCTATATATTTTGAATCCTCTCATGTTGTGCTGTGCACATGACATGCTTTTCCCCCCTCTTTTTGTATTTTGTATTTAAATGCATAATTTTTTTTCTTGTCTCTATTTTGTATTTGTTTTGGTATTTAAGTCTAAAATAAAATAAATAAATAAAAATAAATAAAAACAAAAAGGATGAAGTACTAAAGCAGCACTTCTGACCCAGGGGTGGGGAACCTACATCTTTGTCCTTGAAGCCACACGTGGTCTTCTATGACCTTGGGTGCAGCCTTTTGACTGAGTCCAAGTTTTACAGAACAAATCCTTTTATTAAGAAAATGTATTCTATGAAGTTTGGATTCAGTCAAAGGGTCGCACTTGAGCCACCAGAGCACCACATGTGGCCTTGAAGTCATAGGTTCCCCCACCTTTGTTTCTGCCCTGAAGACAGAGGATCTGACTTTGAACAAAACAAAGATTACTAAAAGAGGGTTAATAATCGAGCTAAGTAAGGAGCTGACAAGACAATACTTTGTTGTCCTTGACAAATTCAAGTCATTCGCCAGAGATGAACTATACCCTTGGGTCCTGAAATATCTAGCAATGTGATCACTGAGCCATTGTAAGTGATATTTCAAACACTAGAGCTAACAAGACTAGAGCTAATTGGTAGCTGTTATATCTACCACAAGACTAGAGAATGGAAAAAGTTGTCCTGATTTTCAAAAAAAGGGGAGAAAATTTAATCTGCCGTCTAAATACCGAAAAAATTGATTTCCAATTTCTGGGGAAATTATAGAATGCGTCATTAAGACATGGCTTATGAACTTTTAGAAGGGGAAGCAGTAGTTACAAAGAGCCTGAAGGCATCATCAAGAACAGGTCACACTAGACTAACTTCATTTCCTTTTTTTGACAGAATTAGTAAACTAGTCAGTAAAGGGAATTTTGTGGTATAAAATCACAGAGGAAATGAAAGCCTAATGTAACCACTAGGTGTCTCTGTGGAGGATAAAGTTTGCTGGACCCAAAATGCTTCACAGACTATAAGTTTCTTCTTTCTGCTTCGGAGGCTGAATTGCTTAAGAATCCTGAGCAGTTCCATTCTGCTGCAACAAGTTCATTTTA
>CM053598.1:213837693-213875422 GCA_028646575.1 Pseudocheirus occidentalis
TGTGTGTGTGTGTGTGCGTGTGTGTGTGTATAAACAGCGGTTCTCAACCTGTGAGTCACAACCTCTTTGGGGGTCACCTAAGACCATAGGAAAACACATATTTCCAATGGTCTTAGGAACTGAGACATTGCTTCTCTAGGCATCTCCAGGCAGGTCTACCCACATACAAGTATTAAAGGGTCGCGGCACTAGGAAGGTTGAGAACCACTGACCTATAAAGTACTTTTAGTATTCTGGATATTTAATATCTATTTGCAACATCTCTGTTTATTGTCTATTTTTGTAAAAGTAATATATGGTTCTGAGAAGTGTGTGTGTGTGCATGTGTGCGTGTGTGTGCGCGTGTGTATAGAATTTAGTGGTTGTATACAGAAAACACCATTAATCTTTTAGCTTTAAACTTTCCAAAACTTAGTTTGGTCCTACATTTTTCCTTTTGTTTATTTCTTTGTTAGATTTGGATAGCTATGAGAGAGGCATATTAAGACCTCTCATTATTGTTTTGTCAATATATTTTTTGAAATTGTTCTTTTTCTTTATGCATTCAGATGCTATGTCATTTGGACCATAGAGTTTTGTATTTATATTGGTTCTTTATGGTTCCTTTAAGCATAATACAATTTTATTTTTATCTGTTGACCCTGTGAAGTCCTGCTTTTTGCTTTCTTTAGTAACATTACTATAACTTCTGCTTTCTGTTGTTGCTATTCATTGGTTGCATTATACATTTTGTTCTAGCTTTTCAGTTTGAACCTGGATATAATTTTGCTTTTTGTATGTGATTTTTTGCAAACAACAAATTGTGGGTTTTGTTTTCTTAGCCATGCTTCTCTCTTTCACTTTATTACCATTCTTTCATTTTATTAGTTAGGCTATTACATTCACATTTAAAATGATGAAAGTCAGGTTTTATTTTTCTCTATTTGTGTCTCTAATATTGCCCTTAGAAATATTTTTTTAAATCTCCATCTTTTAAGTCAGTACTTTCTTCCAACTATTAGTTAAAATTGAATTACTTTAATGTGACCTTATTCAACAAATCTCATTTTACCTTCATCTCCCTGCTCACATCTGTCAAATATTTCCCTAGTTTTGGAGATTTACTTAAGTTACTGATTTATTTTTTCTATCATTTACTTAGTTTTTTGCCCTCTTTTTCCTTTTCCTCTCTGAATTAAATAATAATTTAATATTTTCTCCTATTTTCCTCCTCTCCAACTTCTTTTGTCTGTGAACTTTCTGGACCTTTTTCTAAAAGAAGATTACTTTATCTTCTTCCTTAATTCTTTCTGTCTACTTGGTTTTATTCCCTGATTCATGGCCTACATCCTTTTTTTATTTCTTCCTCAATATTTTTGTATTCCTCATGGAATGAAATCTTCCAAAATGCCAGGTCTGTGCTCCCCCTTCTAACAAATTTCTCTTTTATTGCCTTTATTTTTAATTATTTTTATTTCACACATAACTATCCCCCCAAATGGACAATTTCCACATTCAAAAGAGAAGAGACAAAATGATTTACATATGAAACTATTAGTCTCACCCTGATTGATTTTTCTGTGGTTTAAACAGCACAGTTTTTGAGGTTTGCTGCTTTGTAGAGTTTTCTTTCCCTTGAGATTCTTGGTATTTTTCTCTTCCAGATAAATTCCATTATTTATTTTTCTAGCTCCTTAAAGTAAACCTTTTGCTAGTTTGATTTCTATGGCATTGAATAAGTGAATTTATTGAGGGAATACTTTCATTTTTATTTATTTTGGCACTACACAATCATCAGAAATTAATCCCTCCAATTAACAAATTTTAATAGCATCTAATGTTGTTTTTGATAGCACTTATTGGACATTTCAAACTGAATGTCCTGGAGACATTACAAATTTATTTCCAAATTAGGACTCATTGTCTTTCCACAAAAATGCAAACCTCCTCCAAACTTCTTTATTTATATCAAAAGGACAACAATTCTTTCAATTTTCTAGGCTCATAATTTTGGTGTCATCCTTGAATCCTTACTCTTCCTTACCCTACATATCTCAACAAATGACAAACCTTCCAACTTCTGCCTCAAAGACATCTTTCACATCTGACTTCTCTCTTCTCACTCAGTTAATACCTTAGCTCAAGCCCATTCTACCCCTCAGCTACATTATTATAACAGCCTCCTCATTGGTCTGTCTACCTCACATATCTTCCTTCTTCAGACCAGCTTCCAGACTGATGACATTAGACGTCAGCTCCTTGATAATGGAGACTGTCGTTCGCTTTCTTTGTATTTACAACACTTACTGTCCAGCAGAAAGTAGGTGCTTAATTAATGCTTATTGACTAAGTGGCTTTCCATAAGCACAGCTCTGACCATGTGACCTTTCAATTCAGTGAACTCCAACGGCTTCTTATTGCTCTAGAATGAAAAATAAACTCCTTCATTTAATTTCTAAAGTTCTTCTAGACCTTAACCCAAACTATCTTTTCAGCGTCATTGCATATTATTTTCCTTTCTGCACTCTGCTGCACACACCACACTCCCTCCCTCACTGTGCTTTGCAGTGACTGTCCTCCATGCCTGGACTGCCTCCCTCCTCACTTCTATTTCATAGGACCCCTCTCTTTTTTCAAGATGCAGGTCAAAAACCATCTTCTGCAAAAAGTCTTTGGTAATTCCCTCAATTGTTAGAGACATTGTCTTCAGAGTACCTTGTACTTATTCTCTTCACATAGGGTTTGTCCATCTTTATATATGTTCTTGTTTCCTCGTTAAAATGTAAGCTCCTGTACAATAAGTACTGTTTTATTTGTTGTATTGTCCTGAGTACCTATCACAGCACCTTTGACATAGAAGGTGCTCAATATATTTTTGTTTATTGATTGATTGCATTTCACAAGATTTAGTATTTTATCAGTCACTTGCTTTGCTTGTAATATTTAAGACAGCTTTGTAATGACTTTGGTGGTTTAGTACTCATTTTCCTATTTTTAGGATCCTCCCTAATTGATTTATCTGCTTGTGTTTTCAGGGTTTTGTTTGTTTGTTTGTTCTTAATTTTATCCCTTATATTCCCCCTTTGGTTATTTTCAGACTGGTAAGTACAACTCCAGGGTCATAACATTGTCTGTTTCCTTCCATGTTTCAGGACATAGCTTTCCCAAGTGTCTGTCATTAGCAGGCTCAGGGGAGATAGTACTGAGTAGCTGGATTTCACTACCTTCACTACCTTTTCCTTCAGTACTGAGATAGGCATATGTATTGTCAATCTGCCACTAACTCTCTTCCTTTCTTTCTCTGGCTGCAGTGAATTAGCACCTTCTTTTTACAGCATTGGGCAAGGGTGAGGAGGGCATTCCAGCATCTCTACAGCCTTGGAGGTCCCCAACCAAAGTGTAATGGCAAGCAAAGTAGTACTTTGCTGCTTGTTTCAGCTATTTAAATGCCTTTGAGCCTTGCATTTGATTATGTCAAGTCTTTGTTGAAAACAATATACATTGTGTTGCCCTTAATAGGTCTAGGGAGTTTGGAGACCTTCCCTTCCCCCATGCCCAACATTGTCACATGGAGCCCACAGTGGGAGGAGCTTTCTGAAAGAGCGGAACAGGAAGGGTGGAATAGGAAGGAGCAGAGCAGATAATTGCTCAAACATGAACTGGGACCAAGCAGAACTGAGAGGAAGAATGCTTGTGGTGTCAGCACCCTGACTGTCTGTTCTATCTGTGTCGATATTACTTTGTTAGAACAAAGAAGTCTGTCTGTTGGAAGAGGACTTTACCAGAAGCCCTGAAGGAGGACTTTACTGCTGTTTACAGAAGTCCTGGGACTCTACTGTTGATCTGTGTTTGATTTCTCAGACAGAAACTTTGTCTGTTGGTTTGTGTTACTTTGTCTCACAGAAAGTGAACTGAGATGATAGTGCCAGCAATGTGTGTAAATATTGCTGTGATTCTGTTAAGCTTAATGTTTGCAAATATTGTAGCTCTGTAAGCTTTGTCTTCCTAAAAACAGAAACTGTGAAGGGCTTGGAGTGGAATAGTCCCTGTGGGCTGAGATACAGAATTGGAGCAGAGAGCTGCCAGCATGTGAATCCAGGCTAGAGTTAGGAGAGGCCAGCCTATGGAAGAGGAGCCATGGAGTTTGGAGGTCAACCTTGAGTTAAGATGAAAGAAGACTCTACTTGGGCACCCAGTGATGACTGATGATATTGTAACTTACTGTGATCTAGGGGTGGATTGTGTTTGCACTTTCTGCTACACCTTAAGGATGATTGGAAGACAGCCTCAAATCAAGATGAAAGACTTTACTTGGATGCTCTGTATTGACTGAGGAGATTGTGATTTACTGTGACCTAGGGGTGCATGTTTAAGACTATGTAACCACCTTAGTAATAAGTTGTTATATTATATTGTTATGAATGCTGTGCTTTAGTTTCTTGAATGTTTTGCTTTGGTTTATTACTGAATAGAGAGTTCACTATACTATGCAATTAGATCCTTAGAAGTTATTTACAATAGCAGTCCTCAGAAGAGCTGCTCATGATTGGTTTTACACAAGGACCTCCCCAAATAGAAGGTTATGCTTCTTCTCAAACTCTGTTTTATTTAGCCTGACAGAATTAATATATTCCAGTTATTGTTAAATAGAGGAAAACCACAAGGATGAGGTATGCCAGCCAAGACTCTGCAACAGGAGGAAATCCCAATGTGCATTTTAAGCACAATCCCAAGGAAGGTCTATGCATTTTATGCAACTTTGTAGGGATTCTGGAGGTTAGTGGAGAAGGGATGCTTAGTGAGTGCTTTAAAGATTTTTTTTCTAGGGCGAATTTTCTAGGGTGAGTTTTCTAGGGTGAATCTATAAGGATTTTTGTCTCATCAAAGTTTTCTCCTCTTTTTTCTGTGGTTTCAGCCTGCATTGTTCTATATTTGGCACGTAATCTCTTTTTATAAAGAGTTGTATGTTACTGCTCATGTGACCCCAAAGTGGACATTCATCTCTTCTTAACTGTGTGTATTGCAACTTAGAGTTCACTTTTATTTTCTTTAATATTCAATAAAGGCCTTCTCTCCCATCCCACTTCTACCTTGCAACAGGCTCAATTGTCATTCCTGGTGACCATCTGGAAACCTGAAATGAGACTACCTCTAGCCATGGAAGTGATGAGGAAAGTTACTTTAATTAGCTGCTGAGCCAGAAGAGCAAGGAGGAATTATGAAGAATTCCTTAATTGGACATTGGGACAGAACTCAATGAGAAACAAAATATGTGACCCACCCTGACTTTTAGCTTTGAAATATGAAGCCTACTTTGAATCATTTATTAAGAGCCAGAGTGAGGAGGGGCAGCTCCACCAGGCCTCCACAAGGCCATGAGTTCATGTTACCTCTGTGTCTCTGTGGTTGTTCTTTCTTGCTCTTAGGTGACAAAGTGTATCAGAATAGAAGTGACGAGGCGATCTTGTGAGTTGTGAAAGGTCTGCAGGTCTTCAGCTGTTGTGGTGATCTTAGCACCTGGAATGATGGTGGTAGCAATATCCATGGGCACAGTATCAGCAGCGTGGCAGTGGCTAATGGCAGGAAAGTTTCTATAAAATGGTAATGATAATGATAATGGGGATGGGGTGACAATGATGCTGATGCTGATGCTGATAGCTAGCATTTATGTAGTACTTCAAGGTTAGCAAAGCACTTTGCAAATACCATCCCATTTTACAATGGAGTTTTGACGCTGTCAGGAGGCCCAATCCTGGCCCATTTGGGTCAATTAGCATTTATTAAGTCCTTAATAAGCATTGTCCTAAAAGGTGAGGATAAAAAGAAAGGTGAAAACATCTCCTTGCCCTCAAAAGACTCATAATCTAATAGAAAAGACAACTTGCAAATTACCATGTATGTTCACACAATATATCCAATGTGAATAGAAGGCAATCACAGAGGAAGGTGCTGGTGGGGAAATGGGTGAGAACACAAGAAAAGTCTTTTCAAGAAGGTAGAATATGAGCAGAATCTTCAAGAAATCCAGAAAAGCTAAGATGTGAAAATGAGGAAGAAGAGTACTCCAGTCATGAGGGACAGCCAATGCAAATGCACTGATGAGACAATGCCCATCAGCCAGTCTGTAAGCTAGAATTTAAACACCTAACATGTGACAGGTACACAATGTATATGCAAAGAAAGGCAAAAGACAATACCTGTACCTGTCCAATGGGGAAGACAACATATACTACGTACAAACAAGCTACATACAGGACAAATTAAAGGTAATCAATAGAAGGAAATTACTGACATTAAGGGTAGTTAGGAAAGGGCTATTATAGAAAGTTGAACTTTAGCTGAGATTTGAAGGAATACAAGAAAACTTAAAGGTAAAGATGAGTGAAAAAGTTCCAGGCATGGCAGCCAAACAGTGAATATGCTTGGAGTCAGGAGGCGTATTGTCTTGTTAGAAGAACAGTAAGGAGGTATGTGTCATTTGGATCACAAAGCTTGTGGAAGTGGGATCTAAGCTATAAAAGGATTGGAAATGTAGGAAGGGTCTAGTAATGGTGGGCCTTTAAAAACCAGAGGATTTTTTTAAAGTTTTAAGTTGTTAGAGGCACAGGAAGCCAATATGTATTCAATGGGAGAAGGGCATAGTCATACTTGTTCATATATATATAGGAAATGCTGAGAAGGCAGAAGACAGGACTTGGCAACTGACTGGATATGAGGCAGGGCAGAGCAGGGAGAGAGAATGGGGAATCAAGAATGACACCTAGATTGTGAGCCTAGTCAACTAGAAGTATGCTAGCACCTTCAATAGTATTAAAGAATTTTAGAATAGAGGAGGGTTTCGGGAGAAAGATGAGTTCGATTTTTGATATACTTAGTTTCAGATATTTACAAGGTATCCAGTTTGAGATGTCAAATAGGCAATTGGAGATTCAAGACTGGAGGACAAGAGAGGTGAAGGCCAGACAAATACATGTAGGGATCATCTTCATGGAGATGACATTGACTCTGTGGGAGATGAGATCACTAAGTAGACAGAGGACAGAACCCAGGACAGAGCCTTGCAGGGACACTCACAGTTAACAGGCATGACCTTAATAAAGATTCACCCAAGGAGATAGAGAAAAAATGGTGAGATAGGTAGAAAAACATGATAGAGCAGTATCATGAAATCCTAGAGAAAGAAGAATCTCTCAAGAGATCTGACAGTGTCAAAGACCACAGAAAAGAAGGGTGAGGTCTGAGAAAAGGTTAGTGGCTTTAGCAATTAAGAGATCATTCATAACTTTAGAGAGAGCAGTTTGAGAAGAATCTAAAATGGATAATTAGCTGTAGTGTGCAATTATTTTATGTCATGATGACATAAATCAGCCTCTTAACAAAATGCAATGGTAGCTCTAAGTAGTTATTGAAATTTGTTCTAATTGCTCTATGATGCACATCATTTGTTATGGTTATGACTGCTTTCTGTGTAGGAATAAGTGACCTGTCCTTTACCTGATTCATATTGTACCCTGAATAGTCTTTGCTATGTTCCCTTCGGGGGGAAAACCCTAGACAAAAGCTATAAAATTGTCCCAGGACATGGTGGTGAGGGTCTATTGAGACAAATGTGTGGGAGAAAGGGCAGCCTAATTCCCCTAACAGAGGTAGGTTCTCCCAGTAATGAACCCACTTCAGGACTGACCACATGTGCAGGTGCTCATCAGGGAAGGGAAGATTCCCTGGCCCTAGTGCTGCTATCTGGGGTTTCTCCGGGTTAGAAACAAAATTATTTCTAACATTAAACCTTGATAATTTCTTCCATCTCATTCATTGATGCTTAAACTTGCATTTCTTAAAGAATATTCTCCCTCACATGACAGAATTTAACTCGGTTATAATATTTATAACATGTTAATCATTTTTCTCTTCATGGATGGGAGGATTAGAGGGGAGGCCCATGGCAAGGCTGTATACAAGGGAGCTCTGCGGCGGGGTAGTGCTTTAAGTGGAAGGATTTGATAAGGCTCAACGGTGACAGAAGATTTGGGGATACCTTGCGGTCTAGTTGCTTCTCACTGTTTCTCTGACTGTAAAATGGATGTAATCATAGTACCTACATCCAAGGCTACTGTGAGCGTCAAATGAGGTATCATTTGTGAAAAGTGCTGTGCCTGGCAGGTAGAGGGCTGCATAAATATTTATTTCCTTTTAGCTAATTTCTAATTTACCCCATTCTCTTAGGAACAAATAGAATGGGATGGGTAGTGGCCTGAACAGTATTCCTAAATCTTATTATTCTGCCATTTTACCAGTTAAAATCCCAGTGGCATAATGTGTTTATGTGAGTTTTGTGACACCTTGAGACCCTACCAGCAGCAAGGTGCAGGTGAATTCATTCCCCCTATTTCCTTAACACTTAAAAAACACTGATGGTGTCCCTAAGACTCTAGATGCCTCAAACAAAAGGCTGGCAAACTCCCACTTCTCCCAATTCCAGTGAGAAAGTTTCCCTAAACAAAAATATCCTCCAGTGAGAAAGTTTCCCTAAACAAAAATATCCTCATTCCCCTTCCACCATTTCTAGTTGTCTTATCCTTTTTACTTTGTCCCCACCTCCTTTCATGTCTCTGTTCAGCTTTGCCTCCCCTTCCACTGGGTCCTCTGGATCCCTATCCTTTCACCTTAGACTTCTTACCCTCATTCTCTTCTCATTTTCTGGTACTTAAGTAAACTTGGCTCCCTCTCACCCCCCTACCCTCATCCCAATAGACATGACATCCCTAGCCATTCTCTCCAACATAGGTTGCACCTTCTCTTGTGCAACCTCTACCAGGATCGCTGGGATGCAGTCTGGGTTAGTTTTTTCCCTGGCCCCAGAATTTTTTGGTCCAGAGAATTAGAGCTTGAGCCATCAACAGCTTCTGGGCCACTCTCAACACAAATCTCCAGCTGAGGTGATCATTTCACTATGCTTTACTGATATACTATCACCCCGAGTGTCAACACAACACTATGACTAGACAAGTTTCTGAATGAAGACAAGGTTGGGGTGGGGTAGCATGCGAGGCTGCTTCCTGACTGGATATACTTTATAGTCTACTGCTAAATATACTACTATTACAACAACAACTCCTCCTCTCCCTCCTCCTCCTCCCACTCTTCCTTCTCCTTCTTTTTCAGTTAAATGCTAGATGGTGAAAAAATGTCTCATTTCTCTCCAGTTGTTCCAGATGTGAACCATCAGGTTGGCCTGGTACACACAAATTCCACTCCCCACAGCAACTCTTCTGAACCCCTTTTCTCCTCAAGCCTCTTACCCCAGACCTACCCTCTCAAAAGAGGAACTAACCTCATGCTTTAATAAAAAAACAGAAGTCAGCAGACATGAGCTCCCTCCCTTAGCTACATGTCAAAATCTCTTACCATTATCCCCATTCTCTCCAGTTTCTAAAAAAACAAACAGAAATGGTCTTTCTCATTTGTCCAGGCAAGACCCTCTATGTGTACTCTTGAAACTGTCCAACTGATTAATGACAACAGTCATTCTCTCCGATCCCATCACCTCTAATTTTCATTCTCTCCCTAGCTACTGGTTCATTCCCTGCTGACTGAAAACATACACAGGCCTCTCCTATCCTAAAAAAGTGTTCACTAGACCCTGCACCCCCTCAAGTTATCATACACCTCTTCCCCTTCAAAGTCAGAAGAATTGTGTGATTTGGACAGATGAGACTCTGGGTAACCATTAATACCCCTGGCTTTGAAAACCCTTGTTGCTCCTTCTCTCTCTACGTATGTAACCATGTATGTATGTAATGGTCAGACGGCTAGAAGCCCTATCTGTTGGCCTGTTTAATTGTGTTATTTTCTCTGTCTGTGCTTTTTGTAATTTGTAATTTTGTTTGTATTTTTGTAATTTGTTTGCATTTTCTAAAGTTCAGGGTGCTGACTTTTCTCCCTGAACTAAGTGAAATTATATATAATTGCATTAAGTATATATAATTGCATTAAGTATAATATAATTGCATTGAGTCACAATCTACCTTTCTTGGCTTATTATACTTTCCTCCCTTTTATGTACCCTGTGGTCCATGAAAACTGGCCTACTTGGCATCCCTCACACACAGCCCCATTTCCTGTTCTGAGCTTTGGCAAAGGTTGTCTGCCATCCCCTTCCTCTCTCTATGGAATTTCTCTTTGCCTCCACTTCATAGAATCCCTAATTTACTTCAAAGTTTAAGAGTGACTTCTAGGGGCAGCTAGGTGGCGCAGTGAATAGAGCACCGGCCCTGGAGTCAGGATTACCTGAGTTCAAATCCGGCCTCAGACACTTAACATAAAAACCTAGCCGTGTGACCATGGGCAAGTCACTTAACCCCAACTGCCCTCCAAAAAGCAAAAAAAAAAAAAAAAAGAGTGACTTCTAAATGATGTCTTCCCTAATCTTGGACCCCTCTCCCCTCTTCCACTTTCTACCCCACTCAAACTACTTTGTATTCATTTTTAAAAATCTATTTTCTGTGCATGTTGCTTCCCATATGGAACACAAGCTCCTTGGAGACAATGTTTTACTTCTGTTTTCGTATTCCTCAACACCTTGTGCACATACAGTATGCACTTAATGAATGCTTATTGATTGGTTGTGACCTTGTTCTAGACTTCTTTTACATGTAACTAAGGTCCCCTGGAAAATTTCAGTGATACTTTCCCTGTATTTTCAATATCCCTTGGGAAAAATAAGTCTAAAAATGGCTGTTAGTCACTAATAGGAGTCACTTTGCACTTCGGCTAATTGCTGCTGTGGTGCCAATAGACAGTTACTTTTTATTGAAGAAAAATTAATCAGCATTTTTCACAAAGAAAAATATAGTTACATCTAAAATCAGGTAATATTCTGAGCAACCTTCATTTTTGCCAATAGATGATATATCAGTTAAGATTCAAACACCTTAGCTCATATAAAGTAGCTGTCATTAAACCTAATTACTATTAAACATCTCACGTGAAACTCGGCTTTCCTTTCTAGTTTAAGGAACACTTTAAATTTCTCATCTGCTGTATCATTTATCTTTCTGATAAAAGCTTTATTGCCATTTTATAATCTGGCTCCTATTAAGCCCCTACAATTTTTCAACAGACAAGCAATTTCAAAACAATGCTTTGCAGGGGTTTCTTTATACCCCCAAAACTCACTTCAAAGGAGTAAACTGTGGGAAATTCTGGTCTTAGCACTACCTCCTACCCTTTCCCACAAGGAACTGTAGGAATTCTCCTATCCCAATTTATAGCTTCTGCAGCCAGTCCTGGGTGTCCCTGGTCTGAGGCTGTCTGTTTTCAAAATTACAAGGATTCCTCCCAATTTGGGAGATGTTCTAATAGTTCTCAGTAACCTTCAAAATGATGAAGGTTGTACTTCTCTTTTCTGTTATCACAATGAGGAAGCCAGGTCGCAAAGGTCTTCAGGTTCACATCAATTTGCAATCTCCCCAAATCTCTTTCTTTGGCAGTGGGTTCAGGAGTCTGTCACCTCAGTTACTGCTCTAGTAACTTAGGGGTGAGCTTACATCTTCAAGGAGTGTTATTCTATCTTTCCTCTTAAACAAATCTTTTTCAAATAAACCACAAAAGCATTTGTTCCCACGTAAGCAAGATATAGCCATGAATTTCCCATAATCTAGCCATTCAACGAATATATCTTAAATAAATGAAATCCCTATTTATATAATATTTAAAATACATGAGCATCACACGAATACTTTTCCCACAAGTAAGACATTTGGATAAAAGAAGATTGTATTAATGTTAAAACAAACAGAACAAAATCTCTGTCTGTCTCACTTGAAAGAATTTGATAAGCCCCTCCAAATTAAATCAACGTGTACTTTAAAACCTGGTGGCTTCAAAGAAAAAATGGGCATAAAGATAGTGGAAAATATTGTCCAGGAGTAAGAAATGGGAAGCCAAAGGCTTTTCGACCCATGTATATTATATTATGTTACACATATATGATTATATGACATAATCTATAATTATATATTTTTTCTTCAAAAAGAGAATTAAAAGACATTGGACATGCTGAGCAATACATAACATCACACACACACACAATGAAATCAACTATATTGTGACAGGAAATGACTGGTTACTAATGTTTGTCATTTTTTGCATCAATTATCAAAACAGTAAGACCACTGACTTGTTAGAGATCAAGACCAAATTAGAAAAATTAAAATGGAAGGATATGGTATATGACTAAAATAGCTCCAACCTGGCTTTTTTTAAAGCTAATAATGCAAAAAAAATTAAATTTTAAATTTTAAAAAGATGGGGGAGAGGGAATAGTGAGATACATTTCTATATGGACTGTCACTATTTCCTACGGAAGTTCAACTGATAAAAAGCAAATGCTACAAGGACACCGAGTGAGCAAAACGATTACCTCAGCCAGCTCATGCTTGATCTTCTGGCCAGTTGAAAAGTTATGGCATCCAAAGGTGCCACTGGAGTAGAATCTTATCCTCCTGTTTTCAGGAGGCCTGTCCAATCCCTCTGAAATTACCTTCCATTTACCCTGCACGTATCTTGTCTTTATATGGTTATCTGCATTGTCTCCGCTGTTAGAATGTGAGCTCCTTCAGGTAAGTACTATTTTGTCTTCATATTCCTAGTGTTTAGCTTAATGCTCAGCATATAACAAATATTTCATAAAGACTTGTTCACTTACTGACTGATAAACTCATTTGCAAAGTCTTAAGGGGGTAAGAGGGAAGGGTAATGGAAAAGTACAAAGTTTTATTCTGGAAAATTGCAAGAATTCAAAGAAAATGGGAATTTGCAGAAAGCATGGTGCATAACCCAGGTGTGAAGAACACTGGCTGAATTACTTGCTCTTAAATAATTTCAATAGGCCTATCTCCACAATCACAGGGGCAGACATGTGAGCCTATGCTCCTGGTTTCCTTTCCCCACTGTTTCCAATCTTTGCCTAAAGTAAGGTCATAGCTCGCTCTTTCTCCTTCTTCCTTCTTCTCCTCCTCCTCCTTCTTCTCCTCTTGCATTTCTATTTGCTGGGAAGTGGCTACTGCTCCCCTCTTTGTAGAGATACTTTCCTTATACAAGGCCAAGCTAGAATGGATTTTATTTTGAAAGAGTGACAAAGTTCCATCTCACAGTCAGTGGCCAGCTACATTCTTTTAATCCTAAAGAAACTAGCCTCAGTGGAAAAAACACTTAGCTGCATAACACTTTCCCATGTAGTTGTAAAAGGCTCTAAAATGACCTCTGTCTCAGAATGTTTTGAGTCACCTAGCACTTGGAGTGGTGGACCTGACATGTTACATTCTTGGTCTAGGCCTACACTAATAGCCTTCAGAGTTGATGGGGCTGCTGGTTGACACCCATTCCTGTTCATTCCTGTTCATTCCTTTTCATTGATTTTATGACAGTCTCCCTTATGCAATCATTTTCTATGCCAAAGTATCTGAATCTAAGCTGACCAGCTTATCCACTGAGCTAATATACCCAGTGAAGCCAAATCATTCCAAGAACATTTAAGGATAAAAATGGGAGAATGAAAAAAAATGGGAAATGTTTTTATTTCTATAAGAAGCTCTTTTCTGTTTTGATGACAGTGGAGTAATCATATTTGGAGTCTACATTAATCACAGTCCCTGATATATCACATTAGGGATTAAAAACAGCATTAATGGGGAAAAAGGTAAAGGGAAAAGCAGGTGAACTAGACCAAGTATATACAGCAGAAGGCCATATTGGAGGTGACATAATTGTGAGGGGAGAGGGATTGCAGACTGGTTCTGAAATTTCTAAAAAAGAAGAGGTTAGTGAATGGACAGACCTTATTACTACCAAAACAACAAAAAGCCCCCAAACCCAAAGCTCATCAAGAAGATATCAATTAAGTTCTTATTCACATGCTTTTGGATCGACTGTCCCCCATGCCTGGATTGCTCCTCCTTCTTATCCCAATTGCTGTTCTCCACAAATGATTCCCAAAACTTTTATTTTTTTGCAAATTCCTGTTTTCCCATTTCTGTTCCAGATACTACTCAAGTACCACCTTCAAAATGAAGCATTTCTTGATTCCTTCAACTGCTAGTTCCCTCCTTCCCAAACTGCCTAAATGTAACTATTCTATTTCTATCCTGTATATACTTACATGTCTTCTTGTCTAGAATACAGTTCCTCTTGAGTAGGAATTGTTTGAGCTTTGTATCTGGATACCTAACATATACTAGGTTACCTAGTACCTAACACATACTATCTGCATAACAAATTCTTGATTCATTGATGCCTAATCTGCCATCTCCGCAAAATCTTGAAGCAAACAACCTACACATGTATAAAGGGGCACCCTTGTTGAAAAGGTGGGAAAACAGGTAGACTTTGGCAAATCATAATTTAAAGCAGACCGTATTTCTGCAGTAACACAATTGACTGAAAGGTATGGAGAACAAAAGATCTCGCTGTTCTTACTGTTGGAATATTTAGTTTTTCCAAAGCATTTAAACATATTTTTCACTGGTAATCAGTCTCTGTGTCTGCGAGGTTCTACCTTCATGTCTTAGCTTCCCTGGTTATTTATGTTTTCTGTTCCACTGGAGTGTGAACTCCTTGAGGGCAGACTGTGCTTAGCACAGTGCCTGGAAACCAGTAAGCACTTAAAAATGCTTCTAGAGCAACCAGAGCAAAACTAGAACTCAAAGATTCTCCTCCAAAAGCCTGTTTCCCACGTACGTGTTGAAAACATACAAAATTCCTTGAAATATGCAACAGTAAAATCTGATATTCGTACAGCACACTACGGTTTGTGAAATGCTATATGTAGCTTACCTCATTTAGCCTCAGTTATACAGATTATCTTACAATATCTTTATGAGATACATTCAATAGGTATTCCTATCGAATGTCCCAAGTGAAGAAACTTAGACGGGGAGAGTAAATTCTCACATAGCTAGCAAATGTCTGAGGCAAGATTTAAATCTAGGTCTCTTCCAATCCTGAATATGGTCCTCTTTTCTCTACAGCATGAAGTTTCTTAACAATATACAGCAGAGATAATTCTGCCTGAAAAATCTCATTATTAATATCAAACTATAAAACAGTAACAAGTGTTTCCCAAAAGTGTTTGTCACTGTCATGGAGTACTGCCAGCACAGAGCCCAGATGGAAAAGGGATTTTACATAGATGGTAGCTTTCACAGAGACTCCAGTCTCAGAACACCGCAGAAACTCCTTAATGAGATCTCCAATCACTCAAAAGAGTTTGGTCTGACAATCCAAACAAGAAAAAAGAATGAAAGAATTTCTATTGTCTAGACTGTGCCATGCAGCTGGATGGATACACTACTGAGCTGGTGCATCAGTACATATATTTTGGACAGACACTGCAGATGGATACTGAATTCTGTAGTTTCAGAACTGAATGAGAAGAGAGGATATATTAGATTTGAGAAATTATGCAACATTTTATAGGATATCAAACTCCTCCCTAAAACAAAATCCTAGCTTTAAAATGCTAATACTCTCCCAACGACTCTACAGCTATGAATCACAGAATACTATGCATTTCTGGACAATCAAAACTGCAGGTCCTTCAAAGGGCAATGGAGAACTGCGTGATGGGCATATATAGCTTACATCTAACACCTACCAGCACAGTGGGGTGTAGTGGATAGAGGGTAAGTCTTGTCAGTCAGACCCGAGTTGAAACTGTGCCTCAGACATGGCCTGTGCGACCCTGAGCAAATCTTTGAACTCTGAGCCTCAGTTTGTGGATCTATAAAATCTGAGATTGGGTTGAATGACCTCTAAAGTTCCTTCCAATTTTGAATTTATGATCCCACTTAGAATAATAGAAACTAATGTTAAAGAGAAATACAGCTTTATAAAGGAAGGCTGGACACGTAGTTACAGCAAAAAATAACAACTAGCTGTTTTACTTGTGTCCTCATAATAGAAAAATCCTTTTTTAGGCCCCTAAGTTTGCCAGGTAAGTTGATCCTTTGTGGACAACTTATGCAATGATGTGGACAAGAGTCATACAGAATAAGAAGATACGACTTAATTGTGATCAGCCACCTTCTATTGAGTCCTATTATCGATGAGATCACAAACCAATTAAGTATCAAAGCATCACATTATTAAAGCTTTATTAAATGCTGAAGATTGTATCATATTACAAATTAAGATTTGATAAAATGAATCTTTTTACAACACACATTTCAAATTTTTATTAATAACAAAAGCCAAATAAGTTACTAAATGTTGAATATTGTGGTTTTTTTTCCTACTATCTAGATGAGAAATACTATCAAATAAAACAGAGCTGTTTTTAAAACACTGTATATGGTGGATTCTCCATTCTAGCAGAGCCATTTAAGGAATATTTTGTGATGATGAATCATGGGGATAGGAATGAGGTCCAACTGTGCCCTCCATGCTATCTGAACTTCCTTCAGCCTCCCTACTTCAACTCTGAAAATATCATAATGTTAATGAAAATAAATCTTAGTAAATGATGCAGAAAAGACCCAGGGAACTTCCATTTACAAGGAGCTCCAAGCTAGCAATTATTTGTGGGCTATCTAGAATCATCTGTCTCCATTTTGCAAATCAATGACATTGTTACTTCAATTCAAGAGAAATTAGTCATTTTCATCACACCTAACTGCATTTTAAAGATTAACGAAGTGTAGGCTGATAGACTGAAAAGCAGTCAGAAGGATACTGTTCCAAAGAAAACCACAGGCCTCCAGGTGATTTCCCTCCTATGCTTGCTCTCCATTTTCACGGGGAAAATGGGGGGGGGGGTTTGCTGTTTTGGGTGCTTGCTTCAGACTTCCCATGCTGATCCATATTCAAATAGAGCTTTAGATGGTACTGACAATGATATCTTCATTTAATATCAGAATCATGGCTGAAGCTTTAGCTCCATGTTTGCTCTGTGATGCCACGCCAAAATCTTGTCTTTTAATCAATGTTCCCAGAATTTCCTGGAAATGTTAGCACCTTTCTGACTCTATAACAAGTATGAAGACGATCGATGAAGCTGCCTAGCCTATGAAATTGAAGCATTTTCTATAAAAAAACCAGATGCCTTGGGTATCAGTCTGAAAAACAGTATAGAGGGCCCTAACAAAAGTGATCTATGTTTCCATACATAGATACATAATAAAATAAATAATAATAAAATACACTAAGTGGATATGATTCCACAAGATCCTCATATCATACACTTTAATACAAATCCCCCATTCTTTATGGGCCCGTTAGTAGCATGCTCTGCTTAAGCATCATTGTTGGGAAGTAGGGCCAAAAACTCATTGTTTCTTATCTATTTTACGATTTAAAAAAACAATCTAACACAAAGTAGACGCTCATACTCAACAGATTAACTATTAAATAGAATACTTTCCTTACCAGCAGTAAATGAATATGAGCATCAACATTCTCTATTTTTCAATTAAAAATACCACTGATAATTTAGTGTTTTACTTAAAAGGGTACAAGGGCTCCCTGGCTTAAATGGATCCTTTGAAAAAAAAAAAGGAAGGCAAAGCGAGCAATATTGCAAGAATTCACAGGCACTGTCGACAACTACCAGTACTTAATGGCAGCTGATACTCGGAACTAGGAGCTCCATGCAGTGGAGTACTACTGGAGGGGCCAAGTAGTCAGTACACAGCAGGTTGGGCTGTTGCCCCAGTGATTTGGGAGATAATATGGAAAGCTGCATCCCCTTCTCTGTCTGCCACACAGTCTTATCATGACAGCCTCTCTATGAGGGCAGCAGGACAGTGGAGCATACTGACAGTATGTCTGGCTTTCCCTTGCTCCTAAGGCCAAAGTGCAGGCAGAAGTTGGCATTGTGGGGTTTCTATAGCCTTGCCAACCCATTCTGCTCCCAGGATGCTGCTTGGAAAATGCTGGCCAAAATCTCACAAGAGGAAGTCACCTTCCCTCGCTTTCCTGCAATGCACAGGGTAGGACGCTATAGGGAAGTCTCCTTTGTCAGATTTCAAAGTGTTAAAGATATAGTGGGAGAGAAAAGATGAATTAGGGGAAAGAAAAACAATTTGCCCAACTTTGCAAGATGGTATGGAACTTTTCCAAGTGCTAGAACTGGAAATGAAGCCTAGCATTCCGAAATCTCATACCACAACTACCCAGTCACCTTTTAATTTTATATGCCAGTGGTGTTAAATCACTGAAGTACATCTACTTTTCATCACCTCATTTTATATAAGTCCTATCCCTTTGCTATATATCTACTCATGAGATGTGGTAGACAGAAATAAGCATGATTATAAGATATAACATAATATACCAAATATAAATATACCAAAAAAGATCAAGGCGTCCACAAACATGGCCTTCGTTTACCATTTCTTACAGTGTAAAAAGGAAACCGTCCTTTATATACATGCATCAAATAGATACATCTTCACATTCAAGCCAATAATGACAATGAGTTTCTAGAAAATAAGCTTTAAAATTGTATTTATTTCAGCTTTTAAAAAAGTGTAAATCATAATCGTGTAGATAATTTCTTTCAAGTGGATAAACTTAGACAATTTATCAATGCTTCCTTAAATTTTTATACTATACTGAACTCCAACTGGTTTTTGTTTTAGGGTAAACCAGATTTTGGGTTCCTCCCTGTGGAGAAGTTACTTTCAAGTCAGTGGAAGTTCTTGGCCCATGATTAAAAGTCTTTGCCAATTAGTACTCAACAACTTCAATTCATTTTTTTCTGGTTCAAGATGAGTAGGAGCCTAATAGGACTGTGACAAAAGGGCAAAAGGCACCGAGAGCCAAAAGCGGATTAATGAGCTTCTCCATTTATTTGTCTTCCTAACAGCTGAACTGTTACAACTATTGACACTCTTCAAAAGGTTCTGCTCTGAACCCTATCCAGGCTCTGCAGGCTCCAATGGACATCTTCAAATCCACAGAATGGAGGGGCAAGAGCTTCCCCTGGGTGATGCCAAAACCAACAAAGCCCCATGGATCAGGTAATGAAACTTCAGCTTTTCCCCCTTTGAGATTTATTTACTGGCAGCTGACAAGGGGGCAAATTCAGCTCGAATTGTGCAGTCAAGGCCCTGTCAAGCCTTTAGAGGCACCCTTGTCTTGAAGCACCTTCATGACTGGCATTTCACTCAAAAGCCCTCGGCACTGGTCCTTAACAGCTTATGACATCACAAAGGACACTCCAGACAGATGCCTACA
Organism: Pseudocheirus occidentalis; assembly: GCA_028646575.1. Taxonomy (NCBI): domain Eukaryota; kingdom Metazoa; phylum Chordata; class Mammalia; order Diprotodontia; family Pseudocheiridae; genus Pseudocheirus; species Pseudocheirus occidentalis. Next base: position 213,856,906 of record CM053598.1, read on the forward strand.
TGGCATCCTGCAGCATTTTAAAAGAGAATTAGTGGTTTTAATTATGGTCGTAGTATGAAAGGGAACCATGCAAGCTCCACAGGAGACCTTTGATCAGACCCTTTTGCTAGTACAATGCCACGGAACTGTGACTATTCCTAGTAAGGGGCCTTTTCTTGCTGAATGACTCACCAGTGATCTTTGAATGCAGACAAGCTTCTAGCCCTCCCTCTTCATTAGGGAGCATTTCTATACAGGGGCCTATATAGTGCTTGGAGTCTAAGAGCTATACAATTGGGGGGGGGAAAGAATCCCTACCGCTTCTGGCCTCTACTTAGGAAGTACTGAAGGACTCTAAGTGACTTTATTCATTAAAACAGGTTGCTATTAATTAACTGTCATAATAAAATAAAGAACCATTATTTGCATTTCTTAGTCTGTTCTCTTTAGTAATATCTATAGAAGATGCTTGTAACAGAATTAAATAATCTTTTTTCTTTTTGCATTTTTGGTGGCATAAGTCTACTAATCAGGACTATCTGGTATGTCTGAAAGTACAAATAGAGATAAAACACAAATATTAAAATAATTAGGAAAATGGGAAAGTGTTTCCTTGCCAAGCAATTCGTGCAAGGGAGACAAGTGAACATCAAATCAGCTTTCCCCGTTTGATAATCTGAAAGCGCCACCTAAGATGAGCCCATAACAAGTGTACTTTTATCAGCGGATCATCAGCCTGGAGTTTAGCCCAGAGCTACAGAAGCTTTGTGCAAACAACCAGGTGAGCTGAGAAAAGCAGAAAGGATGGCAAGAAATGGAAATGTCATCAGATTTCTTTTTAAATATGTAAACTTGTCAAGTTGGCCACTGGAAACAAGGTTCCTGAGTTCTAAATTAGTCAGTTTAAGGATGTGAAAATAGGGAGAATGTTCATTTTACCTTAGATTCCTATAAAACAGAATTATTTTCTGCATGATTATTTTAACAAGATTTTCCTGCAATTTTCTCTAAAATATTCATTTTTGATAATACAAAACAATTTGCCACATGGCTCCACCCTCATGACTAAAAGGCACAGGGAACATTTCTGTGTCTTAAGGCAAGTTACCACATTACTGCTTTCATTTTTTCTAGCAACTATCACTGGCATTTCTGCTTCCTGAATAATATCTTTTTAGGAAGGGAAAGAAAAGTTGGCCAATTCTCAGGCCTCAGGGACATAAAGCGAGAGATGACAGGCACATTCTTTCAAATGTTGCTGCTTCAGACTCTTTTGGTTTTTCTTAGTCCCTGCAGTTCCCTTCTGAGGTGCCTAAGAGCCTCTAAAATGTCACCCCTCTGGGGATCGTCCTGCACTCTTTCCACATAAAGGTGGAAATGTTTGATGGTCTCAGATAACAGGACTTCAGGATTCACATTGATTTCATGCAAACGAAGCATTCTTTCACAGGCGATGGCATAGTTCTTGTGCCAATTGGCTGGATGTTTCTTTTGTAGATAGACAATTTCCTTATATAGCTGAAAAAAAAGTGTATGGTTAATATTTCATTGTATGAAAAACAACTCCTAAACCTAAAAACCCAGAAAACACAGATCGCATCCATATCAACAAAGCCAAGAAACCAGTAAAATCGAATACTTGCTGCATGATGCAGAAAATGTGAAGATGTTACTGTAATTGTCACAGTAACAGGTGGCAAATATGTTTCATATCAAACTGCTTCTGGGCTTTTTAGGATACTGCTGGGGGAAATCTAAGGCACACTGTGTTAGAACAGAATGCTCTTCCTCCAGAAAGATGTTCTGGGAAAGGGATTTAGCCGTAATTCATGGAAAGCTATTTACTCAACAGGCAGAAAGGTTGGAAACTCTAAATTTAGCTGGTAAGAGGAAAAAATACCCTTTACAGTTGGTTTATTTTTTTTAATAGTGGGTTTTTTTAAAAAGCGCATTCCCATATTAGCTTTCAACAAACTCAAACTTTTAATAGTGTTTTCAGGTACAACATTCAAATTTGTGTCCTTAAATCAATAAGTTTACATTTTTTTAAACTTCAGGTTGACATTATCTTCTAACTCTTAAGTTAGTTATTTCCCCTTTGACTTTCAGATTTTTAGTACCGGAGATATGTCTACTGGGAGCTACAACAGATTTCATGTAATTAGGTTTTCCAGAGGAAACAGAAGAAAGGCACAACCAACATCTAATAAACAAATAAACGTCAGACAGTAATCTGAAAAACTAACGCTTACTTGCTTACTGATTTCATAGTCTTAATATAGGGCCTCCATGTTAATATTTAGATTTACCAAGAGTCTGAAGTTATCATTAGACAGGCTAAAATAGAGAGCAAACATGTTTGCCAGGGGGAAGGTGTTATTTTTGCACAGAATTACTGGGATAGAAGAGACCCTAATAGATGCTCACATTCACTTACCCTAAACAATATCAGACCAACTAAGGACCTTCTAACTCCAAAAAAGGATTTCTCTAATCCACTTCTGATAAGTTATTCTAATGTTTAACATTCAAATTGAAGGTTAATTGAAGGCTGTTTCTCACAGCTAACTTAAACCCTTGGTTCTGCAGTTTAAGCTAATTTCTTCTAGTTTCCAGGCAGTGGCAGAGAGAATACATTTCTTTACATGAAGACCATTCTTTAGAAAACTTTTAGCTTCTCTTTTCAAGGTGAAATAATCAACACTCCTCTAGCTTTTTATTGTAGGTCCTTTTTCTCTAAATATTTCGCTACATTTGTTTCTCCCATGAAATTTCTCCAAGTTAAAAAAAAATCACCAACTGCTCAAGAGAATGAAGAACTCGAATTCTACATGTCATGATCTCTGTTGCACCATCATACCATACAATTCTTTTAAATTCTATTTTGTTGCTAATTCATAATTTGCTTTTCTTCTGAGATTCAGTGAAATTTCTCTTCCATATCATGTGAAGTCGATCATTTCTCATCTCTATCTGGAGTTTTTTTTTCTCAGTGTGTTATATGTTCTGCAGTTTCTGACATCATTAGTGTAGCAAAGTACTCTGAACCTAAATCCAAGTTTCTAAGATGCTGCTCATTTCTATTTCCCCTACCATGATTTGTCATGGTTTGATCCATCATCCATAAGACATTTGAACAATCTTCTCAACAGTGGTAATGGGTGTGGTGTGTGCTGAAACATTCACATTATTTTGTCTAGTATTATGGCAGTACATCTGAAAACAGACAGACAGGAATAGACTTCTAGTTTTAAACAGCAAATATGATTGGTCCAAAGAGGTAGCAATCATATGATCAGAGTTTCAATAATCCTCTAACCAATTAAGTTATCAAGCCATGAGTCAGATTACTAAGCTGATAAATAGCGCTGCATCTAAGATAGTCCTGTCACTTTTCACAGAAATATAACATTTTATATGAAGAGGATCCTATAAATGACCTAGTCTTTTTATAGATAAAAGTTCAGAGGAATTAAGTGGCTTATCTAACTACTACTTAGTAATATGCTCCCTCAACAAGGATTTAAGTGTCTGTCTTCTATGTGCCAAATACTAGGCTGGGCACTGTGGACACAAAAACAAAAATTAACAATGTCCATCCTCCAGTAGCTTATGTTCTGGCAAAGACAAACTAGAACACAGTGTGGCTACTGGGGGAAAAAACCCTAAAATTAATAGACTGATGACCTTTGAATGTATCACCCAGGGGGAAAACCCCCAACCATTTCCTGAGGTCTACACTACTTCGTGTTACATCATATAATGGGATGTGAGCTTGAAAAGAAATCTCTGCTTACAGTTTTGCAGTGGGACCCTTCAGTTGTTAGCAAGTCAAAAGAACAAACTGGCCTCTTGATCTCAATACTTGACCATGTATCCTAGCTGAGGAGATTCATAGCTGTTCCTACAGGAAAGAGGGAAAACCTCGACCTTCTACAAACCAAGTTCTGTTGTCAAGATATCTTTTGTCCTATACAGCAAGTCCCTAGACCACTTAAGCTAGAAAAGTCTAGATGCAGATTTCTATGGTTCAGTAGAAAGGCCTTTAAATAATACCATAGCTACAAGAAGCTTTTCCTCTATCCACGCCACTCCAATCACAAAGAGCTTGGCCTACTGTTAGTATGGTCATGTCTCCTGGGGCATCAGTTAGCCCAACCTCAGGAGGAGAGTCAGAAATAAAGCTATTACCACTGTTTTGGATCTTAAAAAACTTAATTTTACATCCACAGTCAACAGTATATAAATCAAAATAAACAAGATAAAAAGGAAATTAACCTTTGTTTGGAAGGACCTGCTCTTTACACATTCACTTGATGCTTATAAACTGATTTGTAAAATAACATATTTGAGCATTTATCCATATATCTGTTACATTTACCCGTTGACAAAGGCCAGAGAGGATGAAGGGAAAAGAATAAACTATTCTTTATAAGTCTCCCATACTACCACCCCCAAATAAAAAAATATGTTCTATAAAGTAACATACCTTATAAGCATGAGCATAAAGTTGTGCTTTCATATCTGTTGGCACATGAGCAGTTTCTGCAAGGTTAAAGATAAAGAATGCTGTTTTCATCCTAGAAAAGAAAACATGTGTAAATAAAATCATGGTATTAATTACTCAACTCAATATAGTCCATTTCACATTTAGAGATAAATCTGAAAAGTCCCCTACAAGCAATGAATGCCCAAGCCATGCTTTCTGGGTGCTAATATTAATGCTTCCATCATTATGGAAGTTTAAGCTAAAATGCCAGCTAAGAAAATCCAACAGGCCATTAGAAACAACTTGCTCCTCCAGAAGAATTGTACTCCATCCAAGGGATGGAATCAGAGGGAATATCTGCCAGCTCATCAGCACATTCTGGAAGCATTTGTCATGAGTTCGAGTTCTTTAAATATTAAACTCAGTTCTCCAAGGTGGGGCGCACACTTTTTAGACAATAATTCTTCCAAATCACATACAGCACACAAATCAAAACAAATAATAATCTGCTTCCTTATTGGGCTTAGTTCTCCCTGAAGGTTCATGCATTAAATTACAAAGTCTGACTACGTAATTAAACATGCGCTACATCTTTGTCCCCTTGTGCACCTATTATTAGACTGACAACTTGTAAAGATACTCAGTTCAGAAAAAAAAAACTTATTAAGTGAGTGAAAACAAAGGAAAATGAGAGAAAAGCTGCGACGGTCAGAACTCGTCCAATGGCTGGATGTAGGGGGTAAGGGTAAACAGGTCAAAGATAACTCTCAGGATTCAAGTAGGGATGACCGAGAGGAATAATGATGCCCTCAACAAGGGTATCACTATTCCAAGATGGGAGGAGGCTTAAAAAAGATGAATCCAGTTTTTTAAAACAAGCATCAACACTACTGTGTTTCAGTTGTCATAGAGTATTGAGCAAAACTTCCTAATGACAAGCAGGGAAGACTGAAATACAGAGAGACAAAGTAGAATTCAAAGCTATAACAATAGGTCTGAGGTAGTTAAGGGCGTACTCACAAAATGCTGCCTTATGTCCTCTATTAATTAAACTAGTTTCAGCACCCACTACTATGATCCAGGAAGAAAACGACCATCAACCACTTCTCTATATCACTAAAAACACACTAAAATCATTAGTGCATACAAATGCAGAATTACCTCGCTTGCCACATCTCTTCATTAGCCACAGCTTCCCAAGAAGATGGGTCAAACCTATAATTAGAATAAAATCATTTGTTTCTGGCAGTTACATAAAAGGTTAATAGTGTACTGTCTCTATGACTGCCCCAATTCAGCAACACAGATTATGTATGAAAATGTAGATGCAGAGGATCATGTGCTTTTCACACCCACGAACAGGAGGAAGTTTTTAATCAATAAAGTAACAGAACAATCACAGAAGATAAAATACATTATTTTGATCATATGAAATTGAAAACTTTTTCAAAAAACAAAAATCAAAGTAGCAAAGATGAGAGAAAATATTAATTGGGAAGTAATCTTTGCATCAAATACCTCTGATAAGGGTCTTATAAAATTCAAGATAAAGAAAGAATTAAAACAAATATACAAAACCAAGAGCCATTTCCAAATGGGTAAGTGGTCAAACGACAGGACCAAATAGCTTTCAAAAGAAAAATAGCAAACTCTTAACAAGCATCTAAAATGCAGCCTCAAATCACTCATTAGAGAAATGCAAATCTAACCAATTGTAAGGTATCACCTCATACCCAGAAAATTGGCTACAAGATGGCAGTAGTCGATGTAAGAAGGGTTTGGGGAAAAGAGAAGTAGGAAATCGGCCTACCATTTTGAAAAACAACTTGGAATTACACTGATAAGTTGATTAAAATGTCCATGCCCTTTGCAGAATGGTTCCCACTCCTAAAAATATACCTTCGTATCAAAGACAGAAACGCCCTATCCCCAGACATATGCTCCTGCCGCTGCCATTGCTCCCCCCTCTAAACTGGGCCACTAGAGAGAGACCTCAAACCCCTTGGCAAGCTCTCTTGTGGGACTATGCGTTGTCATTTTCATCCCAATCACTTTTTTGCCCCCATACTCCTACCACTGCTTTTGCTCGGTCTCCCAAAGTGAAAAGCCAGAGACTGTGCCTAGGAGAAGTACTCAGGTCTGTACTTCCTGGGACAAGTACCCAAACCTTTATCCTGCTTCCTGTTTGATTCTTGCTCCTGCAGCGAAGCACATCGATTTCTGGACTACCTTCTAGATCACTGATGGTCCTCATGAAGACAAAGCAGTTATCATACAAAGACTGATAGTAAAAATGGAGTTTTAGGGCCCCAAGTAAAAGCTTCTAAATTGGCTTTTTTTAAAAATCTAATATAAACCAACCTGAATGTTTCATTTCAGATTGAACTGGAAATGTGGAAGTCTGAAGGTAAAGACTGAATGAATGGGCCCTTTTGCCCCTATATAACATAGAGCCAAGTTTTATGTTGGGTGAATGTAAAAGACAAGACATTCTAACACTTAAGGTTATTTCAGGCATATATAACAACCATCTACATAAAATGTCAAATGTTCATACCTTCCATATTCTTCAGTCCAGTTATATATATTTCTAGTAAGCTTAATCCATTCCTCAGGGTTGAATACAATCTCTGAAGAAACCAATTTGTCGCAAGAACCCCATGGCCAAAGTGAATAGTTCTCTTTCCAAGTTGGGTCACCTTCATGAAGTCCTATGCAAACAAATGTTTCTTTGCTATTGAAAAAAAAAAAGGGATTTATTTCTAAGTTCAGTTCTAGGATTTAAATGTTAAATTTATCCTGGCAGAAGAGTGTACTGGCTACTCATAACATTTGTAAGCAATTCAGCTTCATTTAGACCTCCTAAAAAAAACCCAAAAAACCTTTATGGTACTTATCTCTTTATAAATATCTTCGGATATTAAGTTTTCATTTCATAGACAGGAATATAATGCCAGATTAGGCTGGCAAAATCAAAATGGAAGACAGAACATGCAAAATTTCTATAAAGTTTGTAAAAACTTAATTCTAAAAACCTTATTATTTAGTGCTTCTTCAACAATTACGGGGCATCCGCTTGGTTTGGTCAGACAAACTGGTTTTTTGTCCCAGTTTTCAGAGGTTAACCATAGCTTTTTAAGGCTAGGTTCTACAGAAATAAGCTTTTTAAAATGTTAGTTTAATACAATAGTTACTGAACTGTGATTTCATAGTCAAACTTTTGCTATAAAATCATTCCAAGCTATAATAGCAGCATATTTTTGTAGTCTCTTTTAGTTCTTAGTAATCAAGAACAAAAGATAGCAACCATTGCCTAACTTTGAGTTCTCAACTAGAAAATATAAACACTGCTCTTATAAAAAATGTATTCCTAGCAGACACTCGTTTAATACTTTTTGTTCCAATCAATATTACTAATAAGACAGTATTGGTAATAATTACTAGAAAGTTTTATGAAGGTTTTGAGTATGTAAAACTGTATCACTTTGCTTTTACCTGCTTTACTCTGAAAACCACAAGAGCTGACTTTACATAAAAGACATATTTAAATAAATCAAGAATCCACTTCCTCCAGGTCCAGACAAAATTCAGTCTTTCAAAAAAAAAAAAAGGACAAACATGCAATACCATTGACCTTAATTAGCAAAAACTATATGCCCAGAAGTATAGTGATCGACAACTCTCATCATTTCTCTCAATTAGTACAACTATCAGTGTTTCTTAGTCATAAAAATGCTTCATCTTATTTTTTAAAATCTTGGGCTATTTTTGTGCAGTGATTATTCCTGGAAAACATTTGCTTTACATTAAAAAGGTGGCTGTGGTGTTCATCAATGGGAAACTAATTGCTTGCTATCTACCCGCAAAGATTTCAAGTAGGCAGGCACATCTCTAATTTCCCTGAATTGTGCTAAGATCTCATATGCCATTCTTGCTAATCTGTCTTTATTTTTACTTCGCTCAGAAAAATAACATTTATTTCTGCCTAGCCTTATTTCTGCCTAGATATTCAATTTAATTACAAAGATAATCTCACCAGTGACAGGGAAATCAGTGTAGAAAATTGTTCTTTTGGATGAGGCACAGCTGCTATATAAACATTTTTTGAAAAGCTTAAAGATTTTAGAAAAGCTATTACATGAAAAGAATACTTACTGTTTATTTACTCTGAGGAAATGATAAAGATTAAACATGACCATTCCACTAGGTAAGATTCCTTCTACAGGATTCCATCGGTTCCCAGGAAAGTAGATACCTGGTAAATGCTTAGCCATCTTAGGTAAATACCACTCATAAGTCAACATCTGCCAGAAAAATCACAAAGAACTTTAGGCTTAATTTCAGGCTTCTAAAAAGAAATCAAATGAACAAACACAATGAACAGACTATAAAAGTGGAACTGCATAAAATTAATTTATTGACCTTGAAAGGTCAAGACAGACACAAGTCAGCATATGATAGCCTCCATTTTTCTGACCTAAGTTCTGAGATTTATGTCTTCAATAATACTAGTGATGATCATACTATCTGGTATATTCCTAAAGAATCATCGGGTAGGTTCATATTCCCAATATAAAACCACAGAATGGAACTCAGATTAGCCTGAACCCAAACAAGAGAGGGAGAAAAAGGTTTTTAATGTACGTATCTTTGCAAAATTATACGAAAGCACAATATCTTCTAAAAATGGCCATGAATCTTCATTAATTCACCAAGTATTTGTCCTGCTATAAAATGTTTTCAACTCTTTAACAAGGCACTTTAAAAATAAGAATGATTTCTTCTTTCCAAACCTAACCGTGCTTCTCATAACACCAGTATCTACTTCTTTATGTATAAGTTGTCTCTCATGATAAGCTCCTCTAGGGCATGGGCAGTTTCACCTCATCTTTGCATCCCCAGGGCTTAACACAGTACACATAGCAGGAGCTTAATAAATGCTTGGTGATGAAATGACAGAAGAGTTAATCATTCTTATTAAAAAATTTCAGGTTCACAAAATTATTTTAATAAAATAAGAAATGTTCACTAGTCTTCCTTAAGATAAAGGAGTGACAAACTCATAAAGAAATTCTTCAGCAGCATAATTTTAGTTTTTAATGAAATTTTTATTTGCTCACAAAATTATTTCTTTTAATATTGTCACAATTTCTTTTAACACCTAAGCTTGTGAACAATGTTTGTTTGTATGTCTCAGACACCATTACTTACGATAAATGTTTTAAAAATAAACTTGCTACACATTGAAATTGTTTTACGATTTATACTATGTCAACCTATGATTTTATTATAAATCTAAAATTAAGCTCATCAATTCTTAACATTTTCAGGATATGTCGGAAGGAAGTCTTATTAACCCGTCAGAATGGTCAAATGAGCCGGAGAAACATGAAGTCACATTCTGATTATTAAGTTGGCCATGCAAATTTTATCTTTACAAAAACAAAACCTGTGTGAATTTGTAAAAATTAAAATTAGAACATGCTTAGTATATTTTCTGTATACTTACTTCCTGATCCACCAATGAAACATCAGGCCTCAGACCCTCACAATAATGCAGGTAACGAAGGGAATTCCCTGGCAAATCTCCTCTAAGTAAGATGATTGCATCACGAGGCATGGAGAACAGAAGGTTCTTTGCAAATTTATCAATGACATGGTTAGTGCTTTGGTCACAAATGCTAAATAAAAAGAACAAAATATCTTTTAAAACTTTATTGCTATTCCCTTCCTCTTTCTTTCTACAATCCATATGAAGTATTCTAACATCAATTATCTAAAATAATATCACTCGGAAAGATAGAAAGGAAAGGGCCAAGTTCTGTGACTGAGAAGAGTCTGTTTCATCTTTGAAGGGAGGTTAACTTTCTGAAAGCAAGAGAACAGGTTAATTCCTAAGTCATACAGCAACATTGATTAAAATAAGGCTTCCAATTTCATTGGGAATTTTGGATAATTCTACATAATTCCCATTTATTTCTCAAGAAATGTTCAAACCGTAAAATTAAATTTCCTTCTTTTTAATTAAAAATTCAATATCCTTGTGAACTCTTCCCCCAAATGGCAAATCTGAACAGTTCCTTGAACCATAAGCCCTCAACTGTTCATGAATAAACCAAAGGGAATAGAGTGTAATAAAGAGAAAAATAAGAAATAATGAGTATAGACTTTATTTTGCCTTTATTAACATATGTGCAGTTGCACATAACAGCAATACGACTTTTAAATCATGAAGCTGATTCTTAGAACTTGAAAAATTGGCATGAATTCTGAAAGTTTTCCATGAAAACAACAATAAAGAAAAGATGAGTTGAACCACTGCCAAATACTGGAGCAAATGAAACTTTATTTGTAATTAATATTAGTGTCATTACAATTAATAATAAGAAACGTAGCATTTAATTTTTGGCCTTTAAAATAACTAAAGAATAACCAGTGTAGTGCTATAGAGCAGACACACATCTGTAAACAAAACCTTATTTCTAGTTAGTTGCACTTTAATTCCCATTTTAAATCCCCACGTTTTTGATATTTCATACAAAGGCTGACATATCCTTTACCCCAAAGCAAATTTCAAGAACTATAAAATGAATGCCCTGTCTGTAGATATCATGTCTTTCCAGCTGTCTTAGTTCCTGCCCTATCTAAACATCCTAGTCTTTAAAGTTCTTCATAACCTGCCCCTTCCTACCTTTCAGCTTTCTTAAATTTTATTCCCTTCCATATACTTCATGATCCTGCCACATTGGCCTCCTTACAGCTCCTCAAACACAAGACTCATCTCCCATTTTCATACCTCTCTACCGGTTGTCTGGAACGCTCTCCTTCCTCACCTCTGCCTCCTGGCTTCCTTGGCTTCCTTTAAGATTTAGCTCAAATCCTAACTTTTCTGCCATGAAGTTTTTCCTCGTTTTCTCCCTCCCTCCAAGCTGCTAATGTCTTCCTCTTTCAGATTACCCTCATGCCATATTATATGTATCTTAGAGGTATCTAATTATTATATGCTGTCTCTGCCATAAGACTGTACAAGTAAGCAATCAATAAACATTTATCAAGAGCCTACTACAGGCTCCACACTGTGCTAAGCACTAGGAATACAAAAAAAGACAAAAGACAGTCCCTGTCCTCAAGGAGGGAGGACCATGTTTTTGTCTTTCTTTATATACCCAGCACTAAGTACAACGCCTAGCACATATACATGCCTTAGAAATAAATACTTATTGATTGACCAAAAATATAAAATATAATAGCTAAAATCCTAATATTTGTACAGTTCCTTAGCTGAAGAGAAGTACCATGGTTCGGTGAGAAGGTCACTCACCGGACCTGGCTTGGGATGCTGTCTCTTCCACCTACAACCTGTGCAATGTTGGGGCAAATTATTCCTACGGAGTTCAGTTTCTTTGTCTGTTAATGGGAGGAAGGTGGACTTAATGACCTTTTAGATCCCTTCCAAGTCTAAATTTTTGATCCTATAAGCCTACGAAGCCACATTAGAAATGTTATTGATTAAATAATTAACATACCACCACAGAGTAAGAGAAGGAAAATCATTATGGTGCAAACACAGAAGATGAGCAGGCTGAAGCGCATGGTATTCTGGACATACAGCATGTCATGAACAAATGGAGAAGAGAACTCAAAATATTTAAGATCTTCTGTTTGATCTATGTCTTTCATACGGTTTCTCCCCAAACCACAGTCTTCCTTTGGTGGGTACTTTAAAAGAAACGGTGCTAACAGCAAACAATTTCTATCTCTATGTCATAAGTATAAGAAATGGGGGTTATGAAGGATGGATAATTAGACAGTCTGAGAAGCCTGAAATACATAAGATCGTGCTACATCATGGAGTTCTTCATAAATCAGTACAAATAAAGAATGAAACAGCAGTTACTTTTCCTAAAAATTCCCCTTAATTCATTACCTATAATTAGAATAAATTTGGTGGAGTACAAAAATGGCCACTGAAAGCCATTCCAGACACTGAAACACAGAGATAGAGCTGCTGCTTAGCATCCTCCTACTCAGAGAAGACAACGAGGCCAGGCCCAGGCCAGCGAGGACGGTCACCACCGCGTTGCTCTGCATCCAAAAGCGTTCCACCTGGGAAGCATTCAGTGAACAAGATGCGTTCAGTAAACGAGAATATGCACTCATACCATACATGCAAATATCTTTAAATATATTCCCTTGAGAACCAATTACTATTGCTACAATTCGTTTGCTAGCGTACAAGTCTTTCAAACTAATTACTTTGACCCATTCCTCATTACCTCTATAACTTTCCTATTCAAATACAAAAACGCCCCTATATTCCTAGAGCCTTAGACAGTGCCTGGCACTAATAATGGGCACTTAACTTTACTGAGTGATTAACTGACTGAAATCAGGTATTTGAGTGTCGAGAAGGCATAAGATGTGAGAGAAGTGGTAGAAGGAGAAATGAGAAGATTTGGAAATCAAATGGACCCATGAAGGAATGGAAAGTGAGGAGTCAAAGATAATATCAAGGTTGCAGACCTGAGTGACTCTAAGGATGGTGGTGCCCTTGACAGAAACAGGTGAGTTCAAGAGAGGGATTGTTTTGAGAGGAAAGATGATGAGTTCTTGACCTCCTGAGTTTAAAATTTCTATATATGGGACATCCAATTCAATACACTACATGTGTATGTAAGTATAAAAGTGGGGTTCAGGAGAGTTTGGATTGGAGGCATAGATCTGGAAGTTATCTGTACTGAGACGATAATTAAACCCACAGGAGCTGATGAGGTTACCAAGTCAGAGAGTATGAGAAGAAGAAGAAAGAAAAGGATAAAGAGGTGCCTGAAATTTTCTGTTCACACAAATGGAAGCGAAATGAAGTGGGGATTATATATAATCCCAATCCCCAGTTCTATCTCTAGGCTACATAATGCATTCAGGAGGCACAACCTGACACAGATAAATTTCACATCCTGGAAACAATTATATTTTAAACAGGAACAAAGCAGGAAGGATAGTAGTAGTTGACTAAATGAAAACCACTTTGAATTTATTTTTATTATTCACCTGCTGTTAATCAACTGATGGATTTTTTTAAAAGGTCATAACTCTAATTTTACATTCACATAATTATATTTACTTCTAAAATGCTTATAAAGACATAAGATGATGAAGTCTTACAAAAGTCTAGATGAAGGGCAATAATTGTGGGAAACTTACCACACCCATGAAAAGAGGTTTTGAAATATCTAAATTTGCTCTCCAAGCAAAGAACAGTGAATAAACACAAAGCATTCCAACAAAAAGCCACACCAATGGTGGGTTCTGTTTGCCCCTGAAAGATAGAATACAACAATTTTTAAAATTATGGATTTTTTAAAAAGTAAACATTACAAAAATCTAAGGGAACTTTTAAAAATAGATGGTTTTTGGTACATCTTTGTATAAATCAGACTCAAGAAAGATTTGCCTACTTTTCAAAGGAAAATAATAATTATTTTCTCATTTAGAGCTGAAGTAGAGCTCTTAGGGAACAGCAAATGGCACTACTTTTTAATTAGATGAAATGGAAGCAGTTAGTTCCACAGTGGCCCTACTGAAGTAGGCTGATCATTTGGGTTTCCTTTTTTCCGCACTTCCCATCATTAGTCCTCATTTGGTTGGTGCTCCCAGGCAGCAAATGGCACAGAGAGAAGAGGAAATAAGGTATAGGAGAAGAAATAAAATCTCCAGTAGTACTAAAAAGCTAAGGGAATTCCTTCAGCTGGCTAGTCACGTCTAAGAGATGTACACATAGTAAGTCAGGTGAATATAAATTGTGGACTGACTGTGCTCCACTTCAACTGGTGTCTAAATAAGCTATTTTAGACTATATCCTTTGATAGCATAAAATCTTTTCTCTCAAAAGACAGCATTTTATACTACCAAGAAATCCATTTGGTTATCCTGAAAAGGGAATATCATTCAATTCAATCTTTCAACATTCTTTTGTATCTGGAAATCATATAGTATTCACAAAGTATGCAAATTTGACAAGCAGAAACAGTGACATTAGGTTTTTCAGAATGTAATTATATACTGGAAATGCATTCAGTTAATAGAAAAAAATGCAGTAAAAGTAGAGATATTACTTACTGTCTTGCTAAACATAAACAAGCAACAACTGCAAGGGCCTGAATATTAATCGATAATTCAACCTTCATGTTTGCTATCTGAAAACTAAAAAATAAACACCCAATTTATCATTCTCATTAGTCAGAAACCAAACAATCTTTAAATTGTAAATGACCTCAAGTTCTAAATCAAGCATTTTTTCACAAATGTGTCTGACAAAATCTAGAACATATATTAAAGTCAGAGTAACACTTGAACATATTATTTTTTAAATTTCAAAAATTGAATTTTAGGAGAAAAAAAAGACAACATATAAGAACATGACAGAAAGTGAAACTCGGGTTGTATCTGAACACCCACCCACCCACACATACATACCCACACACACTTCCAGAAAAATTCCACAAATGTACTATTGGTCAATTATCACAGTTTGTCAACCAAGAGCAAAATCATATCAAAGGTCAGTAGCAGGTCTCTGTTGACCTCTGTAGTTCATTCAGATCATGCTAACTGGCTTGACCAAAAGTTATGGTTAAAACTGTTCTTGGAACTTCACATAAATACAGATGTAGACACTGGCTCAATGAATTAAAATGTTAAAAGCAATAATAGTTCTGGAAGTACTTCCAGAGAACATTTACTTGCCAGACTTAACAGAAATACAGCAAAAACAGAGACTCCACTTTCTCGCCACCCCCCACTTCTTCAATCATTTCTCTCAACAGATGCTTTCCTTTATTTCAATTTCTTCTCATGTACATATCATTTGGTAAATCTCAGACAAATTGGATGATTCGTTTAGGCCTGGATTATTTTTATCAATTACAAAACACACAGCTACTATCCATTCCAGGTGACATCTATATTGCTTCCTCTAGGAACTTCTCATTCTTGAAACAGTAGATAATATTCTTCAACCCAAAGATGATCTCTCTCTGGCACCAATTCCACAAGTGAAAAAAGCATGAAATAATTATGGCATCCATACACCATGCTTTACTAAAGGACACTCATCTATACTATGAGAAGATTTAATTATTCTGGTTTCATCATGACTCTCATTTCAAACTGTTCTTCAAAAAGAATGAGTTCAAGCTTTCAAAATAAATTTCTGAAGAACTATTGCTTAAATATAAGTTCTGAAAGATGGTCATTGCCTAAGGTTAGGTTCAGTAATTTCCTTGTCAAGGATTACAATTTAGAGATATGAATTGGGAAGGAACATAATTTGCTTGACTAGAAGAGGATGTATGAGTAAATTTTATCATAACGAAGGGTTTTTCTCTTATGTTATTAGAAAGCTCCCCCTCAATATTCCTAGTCATATGAACCATTTAGTACCCTTTGCTCAACCAGTCAATGCATGCACTAGACCTTCATTATTTTTTATCTTTCTTTTATTTCAGGTAACTATTTTGATACAAGTAGTCATCTTCCTGAGGCTTCTTTCTAGGTATAAGATTTAGTTTTTTTTCCTTTCTACTAAGAAGGATTTAAGTACTCACACTACTAAAATACTATAGACCTAAGAGCTACTTTCACTACCTGATGCTACGCTATATTCCCTGTCATCCGTATAATGATCCTCCAAGCCAATATATGTTATTTCCAAATATCATGTAACTAAGGGGAAGAAAAAAAAGTGGAAGAGCACAGAGAGTGCCAATTTTTTTAAACAGACTAACAAAGAATGAAAAGTAAAGTAACAGCCATTAGGAGAATAAAAACATAATACAGTACAATGAAAGCACAAACAAGACAAGAAGGGAAAAGAAGTCAGAAGGACCTGGGACCCAAGGCAGAGTAGTGTCAGCCTACAAAACTGTCAACTCCTTTAGTGAAGTGATTACACAAGATGCATTTTTGCACCAACTTTCACACCTAGGATGGTGCTTTGTGCACAGCGGGTACTAGTAAGTTTTACTGAATGAAAAAAGGATGAACAAATAATGGATAAAAACCAAATAGATGGTTTGGAGATTTATTTCTTCAGCAGAAGAGCACAACTTAGTGGTCACTTAATCCTTCTGGGTCATAGGGACTCCTTATTAGGGGAACGCAGGGACTATAAAAGATACCCAAAGTCCCTTCCAATTCTAAAGTCCTTTGCCCCTAAATAAACAATATGCAGAAATGACTTCTAGTAATGGGGAACTACTATTTCTTTCTTCTTCTCTTTCAATAAAGACATATTTCCTTATCTTTTTAATTAATGATACTATTAGATTTATAGTTCAGTTAATAGATAGAAATATTTTTCTTTTTTAATATTATTAATCATTCTAATTATTTTTATTTTACTTAACCTTTCCATTTACATGTAAAATTTTTAATACTCATTTTTTAAATTTTGGGTTCCACCTCTCCTTCCCTCCCTCCCTTCTCTGTTCTTCTTTGAGGAGGCAAGCAATTTGATACAGGTTATACGTGTTCAGTCATGCACAACATATTTCTATATTAGTCATGCTGTTAAAATGCAGACCCCCAAAAAGGAAAAATAAGGTTAAAAAAGTATGCTTCAATCTACATTCAGATTCCATCAGTTCTCTATCTGGAGATGGATAGCAGTTTTCATCATCAGCCCTTTGAACTATCTTGGATCACTGTATCACTGAGAATAAGTCATTCACAGTTAATCATCGTACAATATTGCTGTTGCTGTGTACAATGTTCTAGCTCTGCTCCCTTCACTTCGTATCAGTTCACATATGGCCTCCCAGGTTTTCCTGCAACCATCCTGCTTGTCATTTCTCATATCCCATTAGTATTCCATCACAATCATATACCACAACTTCTTCAGCTATTCCTCAATTGAAGGGTATCCCATCAATTTCCAATTCTTTTGCCACCACAGAGGTCCTAAAAATTTTTCCGTACATATAGGTCCTTTGCCTTTTCCTTTTTTAAAATATCTTTGGGATCCAGACCTAGTAATGATACTGCTGGGTCAAAGAGTAGTCACAGTTTTATAGCCCCCTGGGCATAATTCTAAATTGCTCTCTGGAATGGTTAGATCAGTTTACACAACACCAAGAGTGCATAAGTGCCCCCAATTTCCCCATACCTCCTCAAACATTTGTTATTTTTCTTTTCTGTTATATTTGCCCATCTGATAGGTGTGAGGTAGTACCTTGGAGTAATTATAAACGCTAGCATTTCCCTAATCAATAGTGATTTAGAGTTATAGATACCTTTGATTTCTTCTGAAAACTGCCTGTTCTTATTGTGGAATGACTGGTATTCTTAAATTTGACTCAGTTCTCTATATAAGAAATAAGGTTATTATCAGAAAAACTTGGTGTAAAATTTTTTTTCACAGTTACAATTACTGTGCATTTCCCTCTACCCTATTTTCCCCATTTATTCTTTTCTTTATCTCCTTTTACCCTGTCTATTCTCAAGTGTTTTGCTTCACACAACTGCTTCCCCCAATCCATCATCCCTCTTATCAGTCTCCCCATCCCCTTCCTCTCCTACTTTCCTGTAGGGCAAGATATATTTCAAGTAGTCTCAATTTGTCTATTCTTCAGCAAATCTCCCTTTCAAGCACCATTACTTAAGAGTTAGCAAGTCAAATTACTTTTTGAAAAAACAAACTGCAAGTGGTTCAACTGCAATTTGGTTCTACTGGGCAATTTCTGACTGGACCTTTGATTTCACTGATAAAGGGAACCACATATGAGGAAATCCTTCAGGCCACTAAACCTTACCTAAGGATCCCTGATGGACACATAGTGACTTAGAAAACCACAAATTAATCTTATCTATGATTTAATGTATACTTATTTTGTTAAATATTCACTAATTCCACTTTAATCTGGTTTGGTCACAGTCAGGAGTGTCGCAGACACCTGCTGGCCACATATTTGAAACTTTTGCTCCACATCATGCTCCCTCTAAAGGGTGATATTAATCAATACAGAAGTCAATAAGAATTTTTCCTACTTG
>CM053598.1:213875922-213895048 GCA_028646575.1 Pseudocheirus occidentalis
GGTTCAGGGGAGTGTCTCAGCCAATAGCATTCTTCCAAGTCACAGGGGAATTCACACCTTTTCACCAATGGACAGAGTTCTATACTTAACACTAGGTTACTAGGAGCTACTTAACATCTGATCAAACAAATTAATTACCATTACAAAACCTAGCAGAGACTCTGGAGCTTGCTTTCTTTCATAAAGAAGTTCCTGATGTTAGCTTCCTTTTTAGTCATTTGCCTCTTTCTCATAAAGCTTCATGCACCCTTGGGCAGTACACAATGGCTGCAAAATTAATTTACTCATCAAAGGCTCAAACAACCTTCCTCAAGATGCTTTCTCTCCTTCCAGAAAATCATCGTATTCTTGACTATTGATATCAGTGCCCTTTGCCATATCAGTACCACAGAATATATCAACTTTCGTTTCTACTTTAGTATCATACTGGACCATGTTTCCTTAGCATGTGGAGACCACTTTTCTATCATACTTGTACTAAGTTAGTATGTGAAGAAGAAATATCCCTAACCACATCAAACATCTGTGCTAGGGGATTTGGGGGAAAACTTATTCCAGAGCCTACAAATTTATCATCGTAGAAGACATTTCTGCTGACATGAAACCAGTTTGCAATTTTCTCCAAGCTTTCCTTAATATTTGACTTTGAACAGAAGTCCAGGCACAAGCAACATTTAAAAATGTATCTTTAATGGTACAAGATTGAAAGTCTTGCATAGTATCTTCCTGATGGAGCAACTTTCTCATGAAATTCACTCTTTTAATAACATTCCATATTTTGAATGACATTGGTTGAATCAGGTAATATGGGGGAGGGAACAGGAAGATGATAAAAAAATTCTCAAACTAATCCTACCTCTTCAGAATTTGTTCTGCAGTTGTCTAGGCATATATTAACGTTACCATCCTGTGGTGATAGAACTAGTGAGAAAAAGGTTTATCCATCCACATAAAGTAGCAGGTAGATGTTCTATTGGACACTGTTGAAAACTTCAGAATGATGAAATATCCTAAACACCAAAGGTTTGATTTTTATGGACTCTGTAGTATTAGTGTATGCAGGAATGGCCAGCCCATTCTTATTCTGTTTAAATTCCATGGAAATTTGATTGGCAAGCATCAGCATGGTAGTTTGCTTTCATTTGTATGGTAAAACCATTCAGGAAGTCGATAGTGTTCAGAAATGAATTTTCTGAAAAGGCTGGAAGATTTTCCTTTAGCATTATATTTGCTTTGTCATTTTTCCACCAGGTACATCTAACAATAATGCTAATCACATGAGAGGCAGTGTGATGTAATGGATAGAAAGCTATCCTCAGAGGCAGGGAGGCCCATGACCTCTGACACATACTGGCTTTGGGTTCCTGGGAAATTCACTTAACCCCTTTCTGCAGAAAAAGTGCCAACTGCCATAAATAGGGTGAGTTTCCTTACCTGAGGTCTAATCTCAATCCTTATTTGCTGCCTAGTATAATTTGAAATACCAAAGCCACTTTTCCTAGATTTTATACTGCTTAGTCTATAATTATTTGTAAAACACTGTAATTACTTGTAAAAATATTTTACAGTTTTTAGTAAACATTTGGCAGCAGAGGACCACCCTTTTCTCAGTCTTTCATTTGGGAACGACCCATAGAGCATGATTGGATACATTCTATGGTATTGTAGCATAGCTTTAAATTTCTCAGAGTTTCCAGATTATGTTAATAGCTACCTACTCTGAGCCTTGATAGACCACAAGGTAACTGGAAAGATTGTGGGTACCATCTAGAACACCAATTTCATTTTACCAGTGAGGAAACTGAGATGTAGAGAAGCCAACTGACTTGCCCATGGTCACATCAATAGTGAGTAGTGGAGCTGGTATTTAAACACACGTTCTCTGACTCCAAAACCAGCATTATTTTCAGCCCAGCAAAATTTTCTTTTGTTTGACCTTTTCAAATTGTGTAAAGGTTTCCATTTTCTCTCTTGAGGTTGAAAAACCTCTCTTATACCCATTTTCTGCTCTTTGCTCTTCACTGGAGGATTGGAATCTGTCTTGTAGGATAAATTTTACAGTGTACTTAGTAAACACTTTGCTCTCTATGCTACTGTATAAGGTATGGTTCTCTGTTTTACTTTGTGGTGTTAGAAAACTGTATGCTTACTACCACCCTAACTGCTTGAGTTTTACTGTCTGGAGTTTCAGTAAGTATATACCTTTTAGATATTGTGGAGGTGTTTGAATTTCCCACAACTACCAACCATTGCAACTCTTCTGTCTCTTTTCCCCTGACTTTCTGCTCTTACACTGACATTCTGCTGGTTTTTATCTCATAACACTGTCTTTAAATTCTGTTGACTGCCGCTACCACCATGGCCAGTTGTAGTCACAGAAAAATGTTAAAGACATAATTTTTAAAATTTATTTAGTTATTTATCAGAATCAGTAATTTTATTAGTGAGAAACTCTAGATGTGGAAATTATTGATACAGATTGGCAACTCATCTGTAATATATAGTCACAAAAATTGCTTGGGAGTTCTAAGAAGTTAAATGATTTACTTAGGTCTAGAGGTAGGATCTGAATATAGAGTCCTCATAATTTTTCATAACAATAATAATTTTGAAGAAAATTATCCCAGCAAGTTGGGATTTACAAAAAATTTTGTTCACAATAACCCTATCAGCAGGATAGTATGTTATTCCCTTTTTACAGATAAGAAAATTAAGTCTCTGGGAGTCTATGTCTTGCCATAAAGTATACACTGTAGTGTGTAAACTAAAACTTGCCATAAAGTGTACACATAAGTGTGTAACCTGCTTTTTATATCTGTGTTAAAATTATTTATAGTGAACAATATGCTTAAATGTAAATCATAGCACTGTATCATGTACCTTTCCTTCTGCTTTCATTGAGTAGGCAAGAGTCTATATTTAAAATATGTAGCTGTTGATGTATATACACTGTTCTGTTTCTGCTTGTTTTTTTGCTTTGCATTTTATATATGCTTTCCATATTTATAGTCCTTTGGTACTCAGTGATGATGTAATACTTTTCTTAGTATTTTAAGGTAGCACCTGAGAGACTCCTGTCAGATTACAATGTATTTGGAGAATGTTTAACAAAGTAAAATAAAAATACAGTAGAATTTAGATGATGTTAGTGTGTGGCTTTCTAACTCAGTGTATGGTCCTCAGGGATTGCTATATATGGTTTCTGTCTGAGTTTGATAACAGTGGTTTAAGGAATCTGATCACGTTGATGCAGGTGTGTCCTCCCTCGGGATAGGTCACAACCCATCCATGTAAATTTATGTTACATAATCTCCACTGGGCTCTCGCTGCTACAAGGCAGTCCCACTGCACCTCACCCATAAATTCACTCTTCCAGTCTCCACAGAAGCTCTTCCAAACCATCACATCCATCCTCAGGCCTTCGTGTCTCTTGTTCCCTCTGCTGTCTCAGTTGAGAACGCAGATTTCTAATGCGCTGACGACTCTTCAGTCCGCCTTCCTGACCCTGGTCTGTCTGCTGACTTTCAGTCTTTCATTTCCAGTTGTCTTTCAGACATCTTGAATTGGACATCCAGTGAATATCTTGAATACGGTATTTCCAAAACAGACCTCATTACCTTTCCCCTGAACTCCCTTTCCTACCTAGTCGTTGTAGAGGGCAGCACCATCCTCCCGGTCCCTCAGGCTTGCAGCCTGGGAGTCGTCCTCGATTTTTTACTCTTTCTCTCACTTGCCATACCCGAGCTGTTGCCAAGGCCTGCCAATCTCATCTTCGCCTCATCTCTTGAATAAGCCCCTCTCTCCCCTCTGACGCTGCTGCCGCTTTCTTGCAGGTCCTCATTACCCTTGATCGCTGGTGGATCTGCCTGCCTCAAGTCTCTTCCCACTTAAGTCCATCCTCCATTCAGCCACTAAAGTGATTTTCCTAAAGTACAGGCCCATATCACCTTGCTGCTCAATAAGGTCCAGTAGCTTCCTGTTGCTTCTAGGAGCAAATGCAAAATGCTTTGTTTGGCGTTCAATACCTTTTATAACCCAACTACCTCCCACCTTTCCTGTATCTTTACATTTTATTTGAACTGGACATTATCTCTTGACACTAGGCATTTTTTCTGGTTCTCCCCCATACCTGGATCATTACTTCTCCTCTGCTTCTATCTCCCTGGCTTCCTTTAAGATCCAGCTAAGGGGGTGGAGCCAAGATGGCAGTTAAAAGGCAGAGACTCCCCCAAATTCCTCTGGACACCTTTAAAGTATGCCATAAAGCAATTCCTGAAGCAGCAAAACCCACAGAAGGACAGCATGAAATGCTTTTCTATCCAAAGATAGTTTAGGTCAGCAGGAAAGGTCTGTTGCCCCTGGGTGAGAGTAGAGCACAGTCCAGTACAGACTATGCTAGCACAGACCCAGTCCTAGCAAACCAAGAGCAGGCCTTGAGAGTTGCTGAATCAGCAGCGGCAGCAGCTGCTTCCAGAGCTCTCAGCCCATGGAAGGTAAGGGAGTCAAACAATCAGCCAAAAGGAGATTACAGGGGTCTCTTTGCTAGCACTGAAGCAAGCCTGCGTTGCTTTATCCATACTCAGACCTGGGTGGCAGTCCTGGGTTGCAGTTCCAGGATGAGGAGGAGCACTAGCACACTGGAGCTTGTGGCTGCAGTGAAGCAGGGCTTCTCCTCACAGTTCCAGGGCTTGTGGTCAGGCACAGGTCAGAAGAATACTAAACACACCTCTCCTTAAATCACACCACCTTGGAAGAATTGAAAACTTACAAGTCCCTAGAAGTATCTCTTGGAAATAGCTGCACAAAATCCCTGAAGCTTGGAACAGTGTGCCCTCTACCCTGGATGCGTAGCCTTACTTACAAGAGTTTAAAAGTCAGAAAATAGGCCAGGAAAATGAGCAAACAACAGAAATAAATTCTGACCATACAAAGTTACCATAGTGACAAGGAAGATCAAAACATTATAGTGAGAAAGACAACAAAGTCAAAGCTTCTACATCCAAAGCCCACAAGAAAAATGTGAATTGGTCTCAGGCCATGGAAGAGCTCAAAGAGGATTTTGAAAATCAGGTAGGAGAGGTAGAGGAGAAATTAGAAAGAGAAATGAAATGATGCAAGAACATCATGAAAAATGAGTCAACAGCTTGGGAAAGGAGAAAAAAAATACTGAAGAAGATAACACCTTAAAAAAATGGAGTAGGGCAAATGATGAAAAAAAATAAAAAGGTCCAAAAAACCAATGAGGAGAAGAATGCCTTAAAAAGCAGAATTGGCCAAATGGAAAAAGAGGCACAAAAATTCACTGGAAGAAAAAAAAAACCTCTCTAAAAAGTAGAATTGGTCGGATGGAAAAAGAGGTGACAAAGGCTCATTGAAGAAAGTAATTCCTTAAAAATTAGAATTGAAGAAATGGAAGCTAATGACTTTATGAGAAATTAAGAAACAATAAAACAAAACCAAAAGAATGAAAAAATAGAAGACAGTGTCTTGGAAAAGAGATCCTGGGGAGATAATGGAAAAATTATTGGACCACCTGAAGGCATGATAAAAAAAAAACCTATAGCTATAGACATCATCTTTCAAGAAATTATCAAGGAAAACTGCC
The DNA here is from genome assembly GCA_028646575.1 of Pseudocheirus occidentalis. Lineage (NCBI taxonomy): Eukaryota > Metazoa > Chordata > Mammalia > Diprotodontia > Pseudocheiridae > Pseudocheirus > Pseudocheirus occidentalis. Next base: position 213,881,528 of record CM053598.1, read on the forward strand.
CTGATATTCTAGAACTAGAGGGTAAAGTGGAAACTGAAAGAATCTACCAGTTATCTCCTGAAAGAAATCCCAAAAAGAAACCTTTCAGGAATATTATAGCCAAATTCCAAAGCTCCTGGATAAAAGAGAAAATAGTGCAAGCGCCAGAAAAAAAGCAGTTCAAGTACTATAGAGCCACAGTCAAGATAACACAAGATTTCACATCTTCTACATTAAAGGATTGGTGGGCTTGGAACATGATATTTCAGAGGGCAAAGGAGCTAGTATTGCAATGAAGAATCACCTATCCAAGAAAACTGAGTATAATCCTTCAGGGGGAAAAAAGGATTTTCAGTGAAATAGAGGACTTTCAAATATTATTGATGGGAAGACCAGAGCTGAATAGAAAATTTGACTTTCAAATACAAGACTCAAGAGAAGCATGAAAAGGTAAACAGGAAATGGAAGTCATAAGGTACTTAATAAGGGTAAAGTGCTTACATTCCTACATGGGAAAATGATACTTATAACTCATAAAAATTTTCTTATTATTAGGACAGTTAGGAATATACATATATATGTATGTGTTTGTATTTATAAAGAGGATACAGATATAAGTTGAATATGAAGGGATGATATAAAAAAATAAAGTTAAGGGGTAAGAGGAATGTGCTGGGTGAAAGGGAAAGGGAGGAGTAGAATGGGGTAAATTATCTCAATAAAAGAGGCAAGAAATTTTTACTCTGGAGGGGAAGAGAGAGAGGAGTGAGAGAGCTAGTGAACCTTATTCTCATTAGAATTGACTCAAAGAAGGAATAATATACACATTCAACCGGGTATAGAAATTTACCTTACAGGAAAGTAGGAGGGGAAGGAGATAAGAGGTATGTGTGTATATGGGTTGTGGAGCGTTAGAAGGTAGGGCAGATTGGGGGAGGGAGTAATCAGGAGCAAATCAGTTTTGAGAAGGGAAAGGGTAAAAAGAGAAAGAGAATAGAATAAACTGGAAGGAAATACAGTTAGCAATAGTAACTGAAAAAAAGTTAGGAGCAAGTTTCTCTGATAAAGGCCTCTTCTGAACATGTAGTGAACTGAGTCAAATTTCTAAAAATAAGAACCATTCCCCAATTAATAAAAAGATCAAAAGATACAAACATTGTTTTTCAGATGAAGTAATCAAAACTCTCTATACCCATATGAAAGAAATGCTCGAACTCACTATTGATGGGAGAAATGCAAATTAAAACAATTCTGAGGTAGTACCTCATACCTTTTAGATTGGTTAATAGGACAGAGAAGGAAAATGATCAGTGTTGGAGGGAATGTGGGAAAAATGAGACATTAATGCACTGTTAGTATAGTTGTGAACTGATTCAGCCATTCTGTAGAGCAATTTGAACCTATGTCCAAAGGGCTATACTTCCCTTTGACCTAGGAATAACACTTCTAGGTCTATGTCCCAAATGAGATAAAAATCCAAAATGTGAAAGGACCTATGTGTACAAAAAATATTTATAGTAGTCCTTTCTGGTGACAAAGAATTGGAAAATGAGGGGATGCCTATCAATTGGGGAATGACTGAACAAAGTGTGATGTGTGATTGTACTATTGTGCTGTAAGAAATGATGATCAAGATGCTCTAAAAAAAACCTGGAAAGACTTATATGGGTTGATACAAAGTGAAATGTACTGTGTATAAAATAACAGCAATATTATAAGATGATCAGCTGTGAATAACTTAGCTATTCTTAGAAATATAATAATCCAAGACAACTCTGAAGGATTTATGACAAAAAAATGCTATCCATCCCCGAAGAAAGAACTGATGGTATCTGAATACAGAGTGAAGCATACTTTAAAAAACTTTTTAAATTTATTTTTAGTTTTCAACATTTATTTCCAAAAGATTTTGAGTTACAATTTTTCTCTCCCCATCTTTCTCCTACCCCTACCCCAAAGTAGCAAGCCTACTGAATACCCCTTCCCCCAGTCTGCTCTCTCTTATATCCTGCTCCATCACCCCCCTAACTTTCTAATAGAGCAAGATGGATTTCTGTAACCTAGTTCCTGTATATCTTATTTTCCAGTTGCATGTAAAAAACAATTTTTTTTAAAACATTTGTTTTTAAAACTTTGAGTTCCAGATTTTTTTCCTTTCTTCCCTCGTCACCTATCCCCATTGGGAAGATAAGCAATTTAATATAGGTTGTACATGTGTAGTTACCCAAATCATTTCCATAGTAGTTATATTGTGAAAGACTATGTTTTCCTCCATCCTATCCTGCCCCACACTTATTCTGTTTTCTCCTTTGACCCTGTCCCTTTTCAAAAATGTTTGCTTCTAACTACCCTTTACCCCAATCTGCCCTCCCTTCTATCCTCTTCCCTCTTATCCCTTACCCCACTATTCTCCTGTAAGATACCCAATTGAGTATGTATGTTATTCCTTCCTTAGGTCACATTCAATGAGAATCAGGTTGTCCCATTCCCTTTTACCTTCCTGCTCTTCCCCTCCATTGTAACAGTTTTCTCTTGCCTCTTTTATATGAGATAATTTACCCTAATCTATCACTCCGTCTTCTTCTCCCAATATATTCCTCTCTCACCTCTTAATTTTATTTTTTAGATATTATCCCTTCATATTCAACTCATCCTGTGTATGTATACATGAACACGTATGCACACACTCACATATATATTTATATACACATGCACCCTCCTGTACATACATATATATTCCCTTCAACTATCCTCATACTGAGAAAAGTCTTATGAGTTACAATTATCATTTTTTTCATGTAGGAATGTAAATAGTTCAACTTTAATAAGTTCCTTACGATTTCTTTTTCCCATTTGCCTTCTTATGCTTCTCTTACTTCTTGTATTTGAAAGTCAGATTTTCTGTTCAGCTCTGATTTTTTTATCAAGAATGCTTGAAAATCCTCTATTTCATTGAATGACCATATTTTCCCCTGAACATTATACTCAGTTTTGCTGGGTAGGTGATTCTTGGTTTTAGTCCTAACTCCTTTGACCTCTGGAATATCATATTCCAAGCCCTTTTATCCCTTAATATAGAAGCTGCTAGATCTTGTGTTATCCTGATTGTATTTCCACAGTACTCAAATTGTTTCTTCCTGACTGCTTGCAGTATTTCCTCCTTTACCTGGAAACTCTGGAATTTGGCTATAATATTCCTAGGAGTTGTCTTTTTGGGATCTTTTTCAAAGGGCAATTGGTGAATTCTTTCAATTTCCATTTTGTCTTTTGGTTCTAGAATATTAGGGCAATTTTGCTTGATAATTTCTTGAAAGATGGTGTCTAGGCCCTTTTTTTGATTGTGGCTTTCAGGTAGTCCAAGAATTTTTAAATTCTCTCTCCTAGATCTATATGCCAGGTCAGTGGTTTTTCCAAAGAGATATTTCACATTGCCTTCTATTTTTTCATTTGTTTGGATCTGTTTTTATAGTATTTTGAGTTCTCATAAAGTCATTAGCTTCTAGTCGCTCCAATCTAATTTTGAAGGAGTTATTCTCTTTGGTGAATTTTTGAAATTTCTTTTCTATCTGGCAAATTCGGCTTTTTAAGGCATTTTTTCCTCATTGGATTTTTGGGCCTCTTTTGCCATTTGGGTTAGTCTATTTTCTTCAGTGTATTTTTGGGTCTCCTTTAGCAGGCTGTTGACTCACTTTGCATGATTTTCTTGCATCATTCTCATTTCTCTTGCCAATTTTTCTTCTACTTCTCTTACTTCATTTTGAAAATCCTTCTTGAGCTCCTCCATGGCCTGTAACTAGTTCATATTTTTCTTGGAGGCTTTTGATGCAGGAGTTCTGACTTCAATGTCTTCCTCCTGCTCCATGTCTTTATCCTTTTTGTCCCCAAAAAAGGATTCTATGGTCTGTGTTTCCTGTGCTTGCTCATATTGCCAGTCAATTACTTGACTTTTGAGCTCTTTGCCACAGTTGAACTCTGCTTCCAGAATGGAGAGAGCTTTGTTCCAAATTGCTGGAGTTTTCACAGCTGCCAGAGCTATTAGCAGGGTACCTTCTCTACATCCCCCACAAGCTCCGGCTCACTGACCACATATCCAAGGACCACCACCTAAAACGGTAATCTAGATCCAAGCAGGTCCAAGCAAGAGCAATTACCCTCTGAATGGTTGCTTCGTCCCCGCTATGATCTGCAGGCTGACACTCAGCTGCACAGCTGCTGCACCTCTACCACTTCTTCCCCTAAGGGGCAGACTATGCTCTTCCATCCTTCCCGTTCTAACAGATTTCCACACTGACCTTTTACTTTATCTTTGGTATTTATGGGTTGTGAAGTCTGGAAGCCTGCACAGCTGCTGGCGATTCACTCTCCTGGAGTCTGCTCTGATCACTGCTGGTCGGGGCCACCCCAGGTCCAGAAATGGGTGGCTCCTGTGGGACTGTGCTCGGCTCCCAGCATTCTGTGATAAACCTTTCCTGTCAGCCTGCCGGCTGTCTTCAGAGGAAGATTTGTTTCTCTCAGTCACTTTGTGGGTTCTGTAGCTTTAAAATTTGTTTAGAGTCATTTTTTTAAAGGTATTGGAATTGGGGCAGCTAGGTGGTGCAGTGAATAGAGCACCGGCCCTGGAGTCAGGAGGACCTGAGTTCAAATCCGGCCTCAGACACTTGACACAAAAACTAGCCATGTGACCTTGGGCAAGTCACTTAACCCCAACTGCCCTCCAAAAAGCAAAAAAAGTAAATAAATAAAATAAAAGTATTGGAATTGTTTGGAGCTGGAGCACATGCCAAGTTTGTGCTTTTATTCTGCTATCTTGGCTCTGCCCCCACATTCTTTTTTTTTTAACTTTATTTTTCTTGAGGGTTTTTTCTTGCTTATGTTTTCTTTTGCAGTATGACTAAATTGAAAATGTTTTGCATGAGTACACATGTATGACCTATATGGAATTGCTTGCTTTCCCAATGTGAGTGGGGTGGGGAGGAAGGAAGTGAAAGAATTTGGAAATCAAAGGTTTAGAAATGAAAGTTAAAAGTTATTTGTATATTTAACTGGAGGAAAAATAAAATACTAAATTTAAAAAAACCTGTCAAGACAAAGTATAAATTCAAAATCTTCCTTAAAAAAATATCCAACTAAAATTTCACCTTCTGCGTTCATCAGTCCCTCTTTATTCCATCGCCTTTCCTCTACTTATTATTTCATATTTATCCTGTGTGTAGCTTGCTTTGTATACATTTGTTTGCACGTTGATTCCCTTATTAGATTTTGAGCTCCTTGAGGGCAGGGACTGTCTTTTGCCTTTTTTTTTTGTATTCTCAGCATTTGGCATGGTGACTGGCATATAGTAGGCACTTAGGTATACTGAATGAGCTTTACGTTTTATTGTTTTATTCTCACAACACCACTGTGAGGTAGAAACTGAGGCAGACAGTTGTTAAGTAACTTGGCCAGAGTCACGTAGCTAATGTGTCTGAAACAGAATTGGAACCCTACTACACCACCAAGCCACTCAAATTACCAAGTGACCTCAGCATGTGCATGTAACAAAAAATCTAGTGTAGTATTGCCAGTTGTGTGTGAGGCTGCGTATTGAAACAGAGCCTGTAAGCTTGCCTTTTGTGCAGTTGAGCCAAATGCATATTTGTAGGCAACAGACTGTAAGCTGTAGAATCTCGTATTCTTTGTGCTCTTTAGTCAGTTGTGTGACTGTAAAAATGTTGTCTACTGCAGAGAGTCATTTGCAAATCCTCTGCAAATTTTTACAAAAATAAATTCCTTTCTCCTGTTTCCATTGATATTTTTGACATATATACATATATATATATAGAGAGATCATTTTCATGAAGATTTTATAAAGATGCAAACGTGTCCATAAGGGTTAATGGTTGTTAGTATCTTCTCAATTGCCTTTTTAGTTACCAACTTTATATTCTGATGCTTCATTATGTTATAGACCTTGCCCTGGGCTTTCAAAGTCTGTGCAAATAGAGCACAAGCCTGGCAGTTTCCACCAGCCAAAAAAGCTTTGATCCCACTGGCAGACTGGATCTGCTGTCCAGCGTAACTTGGACTGGGAGAAATTCATCACTATCAGGCTGCTCACTAGGTGATATAACTTTTAATTGTGGCAGTCCTTTCAACTCAAATATAAAATGGTTCTTAGTCATGTGATCATAGCCTACTTTTGATTCTCAGCTGACAGCGGCAGAAAAGGAAGCAATGTGAAGAAGCATTCAGTTTTTAGACAGCCTACAAATATTAATATTGCTCTTAAGAGTAATGGTACTCTTAAGGTGATGCCATTGTCCAGTGAACAGAAAAGACTTCAGAGGTAACTTAATCACAACAATTTTGATATTCTTGTTGTAAAGAAAACCAAAAAGCAAAAGGAAGTTATAAGTTATAAGTTATAATGGAGTTATTCCTGAGGGAGGCAAATAAAGGAGTTGGCAGAGATGGTTTTTTGTGAACAAAGTCACAAGAAACAGTTTATATAATGAATGCATCTAGCCATTTCGTATTCATGTAAGTCTTTGTAAAAATAATAATTCTGGCTTATGCTTCCAATGTCTGTTACAAAGGATGAGGCGGAAATCACTAGGATTCTCTAAATCAGCTGATACCTTAAGATGGAAGGCAGTGTGGTGTGAATATTTGATTTGGAGTCAAGAAGACCTCAGTTCAAGTATTGCCTCTCAGTGTAATCACAGACAAAATATTTAACCTCATTGATGCTCAGTTTTCTTATTTGTAAAATAGATCTATTAATGCCTGCAGCACCAGTCTCATAGCATGGTCACAGGGATCAAATCGGGTTATCTAAATTACTGCATGAACTTTAAGAACTATGTAAGTACAACCTGTTGTCATTATTATGATTGTAGTTATTGATTTTTTTAACTTCAATGAAAAAGCTGGTCTAGAGTAGTGGTGTCAAACTCAAATTGAAATGAGGGCCACTAATCTGAATTCTTATACGACGCATTGATTTAATTTAAGAATGTGATGTTATCTTTGTTTATTGTATTTTTATTTATTTTATAAATATTTCTCACATACCTTTTAATCTGCTTTGGGCCTTCTTGGGAGTATTGTGGGCTAGACCACATGCTTGATATCTCTGGCCTAGAGGAGAATAGCCACAGAGGTGAAAAATACAGTGGAAAATATGGCTTAGGAATGATAAAAGAGAGAAAATGCTTGTAATCCTCATAGAAACTTCACTGTTATATTTGGTATACTTCCTTTAATAAGCATTGGGAAGTGCTAGAGATGGTGAGTACCAAATGACACCATAAATATGAAGTGGGTTTTATCCAAATATATAGGAAATGATTGGCTTTACTACTGTGGGAGTCATTTTCAGATCAGCCCTGTCTGTACAATCAGAACATCAGCTCAAAACCCAACATGGATGCCAAATTCAGAGAAGATATGAAGATGAAGTGATATGCCACTAAAACAACTCTTAGTTGGCCTGTTTTAATAGTCTGTTAATAATGAGAATTGGAAGAAAATTATTTAAAAAGCAGGCATTGACACGTGTTGCCACCCTTTTCTAGAGAAATTTAACTTAGGAAATGTAAATTAGTCATCACAATGAGGAAATCATTTGAGCCAGGAAACATGACATCATTTTACCAAGAAGTGAGATAGAGCAACCCCAGTTTACAATGTGAATTTTTTGGTAAAATGTTACTCTGGAAAATGATAGAAGATTAAGTGGTATTGCTTCGTAAAGCAGCATGAAGCTATGGAGGGGACAGCAGGTTTGCAGAAAAACTTGATGAGAAACCAAGTCAGATCGTCCAAAGAACATTTAAAGTGAAGCTGGAAGGACAAGAAATAGATGGAAATGGAAAAGACACGTCAAGATTATTAGAATGAATGACTTTGTACATTGACAGTAGAGACACCACATTTGGACTCTTAAATCACAGCCTTTCAAGTGAAATTGCAATTGAAATTATTCCCCCAGAAATAAATAGAGAAGGAGAAGGGAAGAGCAGCAGGGAAGACTAAGTCTACAAAAGGATGACATATAATGGAGGGAATGTAGTTTTGAAGTGTTGAAAGATTAAATCAAGATATCTGAAAGGAGAATACTAAATGATGGTAGGAAATTACAAAAATCTTGTTACTTCAGAAAAAGACCATTCTTAAAATATCAGTTACTGTCAATTCATATGCCTGCTTGTTTTCATATCTCTACAAAACTTTTATGAGAATAATTACACATATAAAGAGACCATTCTTTTTAAAAAATATATTTCATTTTTCCTCAATAACATGTTAAACATTTTTAACATTTGGTTTTTTAAAAGTTTTGAATTTCAAATTCTATCCTTTCCTCCTGTTCTCCCTCCTTTGTCCCCTCCCTGAGATGGCAAGCAATCAGATATAGGTTATACATGTGTAATCATGTAAAACATTTCTATATTAGTCATTATGTACAAGAAGACTCAAAAGAAAAAGAATGAAAGAGAATTAAAAATAATTTGCTTCAGTCTTTATTCCATGATCAGTTCTTTCTCTGGAGGCGGATAGTATGCTTCACCATTAGTCCTTTGGGACTGTCTTCGATTGTTGTATTGCTGAGAAGAGCTAAGTCATTCACAGTTCTTCATTGTGTGATATTGCTGTTACTGTGTGCAACATTCTTCTGATACTGTTCACTTCACTTTATATCAGTTCATGTAAGTCTTCCCAGGTTTTTCTGAAATCATACTGCCTGTCATTTCTTATAACACAATAATATTTCATCATGGTCATATACCACAACTTGTTTAATCATTCCCCAGTTGATGGGTATCCCCTCAATTTCCCATTCTTAGCCACCACAAAAAGTTGCTAGAAATTTTTTCTGTACAAATAAGTCCTTTTCCTTTGTTTTTAATATTTTTGGAATATAGAGCGAGCAGTGGAATTGCTTGATCAAAGGGTATGCACAGTTTTGTAGTCCTTTGGGTATAGTTTCAAACTGCTCTCCAGAATAGCTGGATCAGTTCACAGCAAAGAGGTCATTCTTAATGTATGTAAGAGAAAAGGGCAGGTCAGCTTTAACCAATAATACTTGACAGCAGACTGCTGCTTTACAATTCCACAGTTAACTGAAAGGTATAAAGAAGGTAACACACCACTTTTCTTCATACTTGTTAAATATTCAAAAGATCAGAGCAACCTTAAAGATATTTAACAAAAAGTTTTCATTGAATAATCAAATCACACAAGATTCCTGGGAAAATTACAACAGAAATAACCTTGCTGAATTGCCACGTAATCATTATGCTCACTAAAGTTTTCTTCTTTCGTAAAGGATAGCCAAATACAAATGGACAAGAAAGGGTGCTCCTTTTTGCGAATGACATTATGCTGATTGCATTAAACCTTAAAATATTTCAAGATTTCCTAAATGAGAAAAATAAATTCTCAACAATTGAATCTCATTATTCACATAGTTAATGTGAAGCTGAAGGATATCTGATGTCTCTTCAAGGACATGCAGTACAGTTGATGGCCCATGGAACTGGTCCATCGGCACATCTGTTTTGGAAAGACTTTGAGCTCTTCCCAGAATGGAATAGAGTAGGCTTTATCACAATTATGAAATTGCGTAATACTTTTAAGAGCCCCTAGGTAGGGCAATAGAGTGTCAGACAGGGAGTCAGGAAGACTCATCTTCCTTAGTTCAAGTCTGGTCTCAGACAGTTATTAGTTGTGTGACCTTGGGCAAGTCACTTAACTCTGCCTCAGTTTTGCATCTCTAAAATGAGCTGAAGAAGGGAATGGCAAACCACTTCAGTAATTTTGTCAAGAAAACCTCAAATGGGATCACAAAGGGTCAGATGTGATTGAAATGATCGGACAACAATAAATAATGCTTTTAATAACCCATAATATCTCCCTGAAACAAAGGCCCATATTTTTTAACACCAGTATTCTTTCAATGAGGCTTTATGGTTACAAAGTATACCACTATCTCTAGAGCATTAGTTTTTAATCTGAGATCTGTGAAGTTGTCTTTTTTAAATGTTTTGATAACTATTTCAGTATAATTGGTTTCCATTGCAATCCTTTAAATTTTATTCAGTTAGAAAATAGTATTCTGAGAAGAGGTCCTTAGGTTTCATCAGACTGCCATTGGTCTGTGATATAAAATGGTTAAGAAAGAATTAAAAATTGCAGGTACCCAAAGAGCAATCACTAGTTACCCAAATAGTAGCCCAACATGAATAGCCTATAGCATATTGTCCACGAAGAACTACTTCTTCAGGAGAAGCCATTAAAAAATAAATATCTAAGGAATATAAGAGTAGAAAAGGTGAAATGTAATCATGTAGTGAAAGCAAGTGATAACTGTTGGGCAGTCCTTGGGCTCCATTGGCACCCATATAATATTCAAAGACCTAGAGGGAAACTCACTAGCTACATTGGGAGGATTTTCTTGTAGAGGGTTTATATACATGACAGCCAAAAGCAGTACAGGATGTGAAATCACAGCAAGTGGTAATATGTATCACTAGAAGAAATCCCTAGATTGATAAGATCACACATCATTGTAGTATACAACCAAACATTGTCCCATTTTTTTTTTTACCCTTGATGTAATGGAGTAGGTGGTGTTTATCCCTTCTTGAGCCACTTTGTAAAGACATTGCTGCTTTCAGAAATGGATTTCCTTAGCATATACTTCATCTGGTCCGGTTGCTTTATCTCTTTCTTTATCCAACTTTATCCCTTTCTACATCTTTATCAGGAACTGATATTTTTCTTCCTAAGTTGTTAGAAATATGATGATAAATCTGTTCCATTTTCTGTCATCATTGTTCTTGGTCAGATTTGTCTATTAATTTCCTTGGGTTGATATGACTTAATTTGAATCTCTTGTCCTGATTTCTGTACTTGTTTGTTATTACTTGCACTATATTTTTGTGGACTTATAAGGAAAATTTGTAATCTTCTGACATCTTCATGGTAATTTTTATAAATAGGTTTGTATTCTAAACCAGTATTCTCCTTGGTTGTCATATTTTTCTTCTTGGAAAGGAGATGTAGGCTATTTAAATCTTTTTTTTTGTAGATTTTGCTTTATTCCATTTAAATTTTGTAGGAAATTGTGATAATCAAGATTAATGTAGTTATCTTTTTCCATTTCCCTTTCTTCAGTATTGATAATTTATTTGAATAGGTTGGGTCGAAACTATTAAAAACTGTGTGCTTTGTCTCCTTATCATTGTCTTTTTTTAATTTGATATAGATTTTAACCTTTAACATAACTGATTAACAGCCTTATTATACACAGCTGTTTTGGAAAGAATAACACTTTAGTTGCTAGTCATTTTCTAATTAAGATATAGTTATTTGCATTTTTGGTTATTTGGTACTTGTTGACTTGGTTTGGAGGGTCTTGCCAAATTCTTCATAGGATTTTCTACTTATAGCAGATATTATTGTATAAGTTGAAGTTATCTTTAAAATCTTTTTGCATATGTTTGTCATGAGCACTAAAAGATTCCCCCATTAAAATACAAGTTTTTTGTGAGTAGGGATAGTTTCATTCTTTATACTTGACTCTTTAGTGCATAGTACCTAACACATGGTAGGCACTTGATAAATACTTGTTGATTGATTTATCAATCCATTAAATGGTGTTATCTTTGGGTACACAGTATAATCGCCTATTACAACAATTACCATTTTCCAATCACCGAGCATTTCTTTTGTGTCCAGTTATATACAAATAACAACTATAAATATTTGTATAGATTTTTTTCTTTTTAATGAGGTTCTTGGTATTTATTCCCATGGGATCATTTTTATGATTCTTGTACTGTTTGCTTTTAAAAATGATTGTGCCAAATTGTGATTATACCCAGTGTCTGAGCCTGTTTCCCCACAACCTTGCCAACATTGTTCTATCATTTTTATTAATTTTTGTCAATATAACACATAAAGATCTGAATCAAAGAAAAAGAAGGAATAATATGCCCCTAAAATGTTTCATGTTCTACAAAATTTATAAATCATACACGTGCTTATTAACCCTTTTATCCACATTTATCCTTTTGACTGTTTCCCATTAAAATCAGGTACCTTATACACAACATTAACTTGTTGTATCTCTTTATTTTAAATGATTTTCGGTTTATAAGTATTTACTTTCTCTACCTTCCATCTTTCCCTTCAGTGAAATTTTAAAAAGGAATAACAAACAGGTATCCATGTTATGTAATTGGGTACCTGGGAGGCTTTTCCTGTTGAGGGTTTATAGACATGGCAGCCAAAAGCACTACAGGATGTGAAATCACAGCAGGTAGCAGTCTGTATCGTTGCTCTGTATCAGTCTGTATCAATATATAGTTGTTATGATTGTTATCATAATTGCCTTATAATCAGAGATTCACATAAATAACTTACAAAAATGGTACTTGAAAGTAGAGTGAGTATACGCTTCTCTTTCCAGCATAAAGCTAGTGAGGCCACACGTTTGGTTCTTACCAGTTTCCTTTTGTTCTTTAACCACAGACCATCTCATCTAGCAGCGTCATAGGTACGTACCATTTAGTGGTCGCTAAGGGAATTGACTAAGCTCAGAGACTAGGGCTTTACTCAAAACCTTACTTTCTCCAAAGCTCTTGGACCCAAGGTCCCAGGCAGTCTCCACTGGACTCTGAGGTAAGGTAGTGACCATAATGGGAGTACTGATTTGATTTGCCTGGTACATTTTTCATCCTGTTTCTCCCTCAGTGTGTCTTATTGGTTTAGTTGGTCTCTCCTGTAAGTGGTAGTTGGTCAGCAGTTGGTGGGGATGTCTAGTCTCTTCTCCAGAGGACTTACTTCCCAGGATAATGACTGCAGGGCTTGAACTGAAAGCAAAATAAGACTGGAAAGGTGAGAGCTATGTTATGCAAAGCCCTAAATGCCTAGTTGAGGATTTTGTAGTAGTGCCAATAGTTTGCCATTGAAGATTTTTGAGTAGGGGAGCAATGTTGTTAGATCTCCATTTTAGGAATATCTATTTGGGAGCATTTTGTGGAGGATAGAGTGAAAAATGGAGAAACTGGAAGCAGAAAGGCCAATTAGGTTTATAGTTCCCACAGTGGGGACCATGAATCAAGTAAGGGTTGGAGAGAACAGCATTATCTCAAAAGGGCTGTGGTACGACCATCATAGGTGTGTGATCGGAGGATCACAAGATGGTTCACATCCCACTCTCCCATAATAGAGCAGTGAGGTTCTTCTCTAAAGCAGTGGTTCTCAACCTTCCTAATGCCACAACCCTCATAATACAGTTCCTCTTGTTGTGGTGACCCCCAACCAGAAAATTATTGTTGTTGCTACTTCCTAACTGAAATTTCAGTTGCTGCTTCAGGAGCATTACACTCAGAAGAAGTATTACATTACAAATTCAGTTGTTGCTACTTCCTAACATGAAAATTTTCATGAAATTAAATTGCTGCTTCTTAACTGAAATTCAGATCTTTATGTGTTATACTGACAAAAATAATAAAAAATGATAGAACAATGTTGGCAAGGTTGTGGGGAAAC
>CM053598.1:213895548-213932025 GCA_028646575.1 Pseudocheirus occidentalis
TATATAAATATATATATATGTATATATATGCAAATAGCTACGGAAGTCTAGGTTAAGTAAAAAAGAATAAGGTAGCAAGTGGGAAAGGAGCCAAGTCTTGGGTAGAGAACTTAGGGGTCTCCCCCACAGTAATGAGTAAAGGTGATCAGAATTTATATTATGCCTGATTTTTGCCTCAAAATTGATCATATTTAAGGGGGAAGATAGATATAATTCTAAGCAGGTATAATTATAATCCAGTACCTCCTCTCTCTGAGGAGAGCAGACGAGTGGCCTCTGGCCCCAACTTCCTCCTCCTCTTGGCACCAAGTAAAGTATTCTTTGGAGAAAGGTGGGGAGAGAAGAAGTTAGATATGTCTATTTTGCCTTCTTTCAAGACACACAATGACATAATTGTTACTATGCTACGTATGGGGCCTCACCAAACATGGTCTTTCCTCTACATGTAAAACTAGTTACTTAAATAGTCAGTCATAGAACACAGATAATGAGTTTTAAAGTGACCAATTATGTGACTCACAACAAAGACAGACCAGAAGTCAGATATTTGTGACATTTGTGTATAGTCAACCAACCAAGCCATAAATTCTAATGGAACAACAACCTTATCTCACTTTTCTTTTTATCTCTAAGGTAAAATAAATTGAATAGATTTGAGTTAAATTGAAGGGATCCCAGCAGGGCCAAGACCCCAAACAAATCCGGTAGGAATCCACTGAATCCTGTTCCAGGGGACAATGGGGAACAGCTCCTGGCACCCTGGGGGTAGAGCCGGCTCACCCCAGCACCCCCTCCCAGGATGTTCTGCCAACTTAAACCTGACCCATCCCTCCCCAAAGGCTTCATATCGGCAGTTCTGTAAGGCAGCAGCTTGCTGTAGCAGGTGGGTATTGATAGGCACATACAATAATGATAGAAATTCTCATATTGGGTATGATCTATGATTCATCCAGGTCAGTGTCCTCTCTCTGAACCGCGGACAATCTGCTGGGTTTGGAAGAAGAAGATCTAGGATAGAATCTTACAGAAACCTTTTGGTCCTTTGTTCCTTAGCTTTCAGATGAATTACATGGCAACCAAGGTTCCTTTCACCTCCAAACCTACTACCCTGTGAGTTACTGGGATTGTGTACATGAGGAGATCCCTGAGTCCCCCCCCACCCCCTTTTATGAAGGGCAGGGCAGAGGAGAGAGGACAGATACAGAGGGGTGTTCTATAGCCAGCATGACATAAATAAGAAAAGACTCCATTTCCCAGAGTGCTATGAGCAGAAGGTGAAGAGAAGCAGCAACTGGAGGACGGCCAGATAGACAGAGGAGACAGCTATGTCTCAGCAAGCTGGAGGGGCTCCTTTGTTGTTTAGCCGTTTCAGCCATGTCTGACTCTTCATGACCCCACTTGGGGTTTTCTTAGCAGAGATACCAGAATGGTTTGCCATTGCCTTCTCCAGCTCATTTTTACAGATGAGGAAACTGAGAAAAACAGGATTAAGTGACTTGTGCAGAGTCACACAGCCAATAAGTACCTGAGGCTGGATTTGAACTCAGGTCTTCTTGACTCCAAGTCTGGCTCTCTGTCCTCTAAGCCACAGAGCTGCCTAGAGGAGGCTTAAGTAGCTTAGCTTGGTATGTTATTCCCAAAAAGTTTCTGGTAAACTGAGTGCAGAGTCACCAGAAAGGAGAAAGGAAGGAGATAAGCTGTCATAGTGTAGCCCACTCGAGTGTGTAAGACACTCGCTCTTCTTTGGTGGGGATTAAACTTGTGTCTTCTCTCAGAAATGGAAGCTGAGCAGTTTTCAGAGGAAGAAATTAAAGCTATCTATAGTCATATGAAAAAAATGCTCTAAATCACTATTGATGAGAAAGATGAAAATCAAAACAACTCTGAGGTGCCACATCACACCTCTCGGATTGGCTAATATGACAAAACAGGAAAATGATAAATGTTGGAGATGATGTGGGACCGTTGGAACACTAATGCATTGTTGGTGGAGTTGTGAGCTCATCCAACCATTCTGCAGCGTGATTAGGAACTATGCTCAAAGGGATATAAAAATGTGCATACCTTTTGACCCAGCAACACCACTTTTAGGTCTGTATCCCAAAGAGAACATAAAAATGGGAAAAGGACCCACATGTACAAATACATTGATAGCAGCTCTTTTTGTGGTGGCCAAGAATTGGAACTGAGGGGATGCCCATCAATTGGGAAGTGGCTGAACAAGTTGTGGTATATGAATGTAGTGTGATGCTATTGTGCTATATGAAATGAGGAACAGATGGACTAAAGAAAAACCTGGACTTACATAAACTGATGCTGACTGAAGTGAGCAGAATCAGGAGAACATTGTATATAATTACAGATACATTGTATCTGTGATGACTGACTTTGACAGACAGCCCTTGAGTGAAGGGAGCAGAACCAGGAGAACATTGTAACAGCCACAGAGACTGACTTTGATAGACTGGACTCTTCTCAGCAATGCAAGGACCTAAGACAGCTCCAAAGGACTCATGATAGAAAATGCCATCCACATCCAGAGAAAGAACTGTGATGAAGCAAACTATTTTCTTCTGTTGTTTGGTTTTTTTTCTTTCTCATGGTTTTCCCATTGGTTCTAATTCTTCTATATAACATGACTAATGTGAAAATAGGTTTAAAAGGAATGTATTATGTAGAGCCTGTATCAGATTGCATGCCTTTTGGGGGTGGGGAAGAGGAAGAGAAAATTTAACATTTATGGAAGTGAATGTTGAAAATTAAAAATAAATAAATTTACTTTAAAAAATGGAAGCCAAAGGCCCAGGACCTTTCATTCACTCAAATTCTCATCAACTCCACCTGTAGCATAGAGTAATCAATCTCCACCAATGAGGAGAACCTTAGGCAAACAGACTTTGAGCCATTTGGATAATAAAATTAAAGTCATTTTAAGAGGATGTTATGTCTCTTTTTTCCTTTCTTCAATGTTCCCCACATTCTGTAGACTCACAGCATGGCTACTTAAGAAAAGATGAGCTAGTCCTACCTCTAGTGAGCTAGCAAAAAGAGGGGTGGAAATAAATTCAAATCCTAGGCCTAACCTTTGCTAAAAATGGTATGATGATTTAGAACATGTTTTCATTATATATATATATATGTATATATATGAAAGGAAATAAAGTGCTATAGAGATGTGAATTCTCTCTCTTTTTTTTTGCAGAGGAGAAGGCAGTGATTGGGGTTAAGTGACTTGCCCAAGGTCACATAGCTAGTAAGTGTTAAGTGTCTGAAGCCCCTTTTGAACTCAGTTCCTCTGGACTCCAGGGCTGGCGATCTATTCACTGTGCCACCTAGCTACCCGAATTATTATTCTTAGAAGAATCTGAATCAGAGAGCATGTAATGAGATGGGATTTTTTTTTCTTCTTCAGGATTAGCAAGACGCTTGTCTAGTCTCTTGATGCTCCCTTATATTGGAAACTCCTTAACTGCAATTTTTGCCTTGATATCCCCACCCTACAGCACAGTTTTTGGCACATAGTACGTGCTTAGAAAATGCTTTAAGTTGAGTTGAGGACCAAAAACTGTAGGTTTATTCAGTCAGAGACTAGGTTATTAATAATAGAAATCACATATTAGACAATTGAGCATCAGTATGTCACAGATAACTTTAAATCCCCTCCCTTCCTTCTCATGTAACTTTGGGGAGAACTCTTTTCAAGTTACATATTTACTGTCTTTTCATCTTGTTTTAGGTTATTTTAAAATCACAGTCTAAAGGTATATAGTATTCAAGAGATCATCCTACCCAATGCCCTTTGTTTTAGAGCTGAGGAGACAGAAATGCAGAGGTTAGATGACTTGTCCAAGGTCACATGGCCAATTAGACAGAACTCAGGTTACCTTGCTTTTAGTCCAGTATTTTGGTCCCTTTCAGACACCAGCATTTGGTGCCAGCGCTGAATATTATGTGATAAAGGAACTAGTTAGCACATAGAATTAAAGGTAAACAGACCCTATCCAACATAATTCTCCCCATGAGGCCACCATTTTTCTCCTATAGGGTGTGCCTTTGAATTTGAGTCCAATGGGCCACAGAGATACTGGATAGAATAGAAGCTGGCTGGAGGAGGTCAGGTAGTGTGAGAGGCTGGCCTTATGGGTTTGGAATGTGGTTCAAGTGACTTTAGAAGGGAAAGAAGTGGGGTGGCTAAGTAGAGTACCAGCCCTGGAGTCAGGAGGACCCGACTTCAAATCTGGCTTCAGACACTTACTAGCTATCTTACTACCTTGGGCAAGTCACTTAACTCCAACTGCCCTGGCTTCACCCCTCCAAAAAAAAGAAGGGAAAGAGGTTCATTAATGAGCTATGGACCAGATAAACCCAATACCTGTGGGAAAAATAGGGGGCATATTATGAAATGGAAGACGTAAGACAAAATATATTTGGCTACCCAGGTGCAGGAAGATGGTCACATAGCTTCATCTGCCTTAGTGAGGTCTTTGTTTATTCTCCTACTAGTCCGTCCCTAATTTCTGAATGCCCTGGCAAAGGACCAACATATTTATAGGGTGCAAGGGTGCATATCTCCCATTTTTCATGGTGCCTAAACATGGGTCAGAGGACTGTCATCTGTAGCACATAAATTCTGACTCCCCTTATTGCTGGCCAACCATTGCTAATGAGATTTGTGACACCTTAAAGAGATCCAGCACCAAACCTGAGCCTTCTGTATTTTATTTCTTCAAATGCATATGCCCATGCATTCGAAAAGGAGCAGAAAGGGGATTTTATCTTTTTTAAATTTAATTTTATATTTATTTTATCTTTTTATTTCCATGCTGAGGCTGATGACGGTTCCTCTGTCAATTCTGCTATGCTGCTGAGGCGGTACCTACTAGTCAAGATCATTCAGCAGCCCAGCCCTGGGGATCCATTCAGGGGCTGGCACCATACCACCTGTTGCTGACCTGCATTGGTAGAGGGATTTCCCTTTGCCAAAGAAGCCTTGTGTCCAGTCCCAATCCCGGGAGCTGTCTGGTGTTTTATCTCTGTATACACATGTCAAAAAGAGCAGCGGTGCCCCTTCGAGAACCTTAAGAGACAAGGTCCATCAATCATTATTCATTGCAAATGGGAGTAAGTACCTGGAGCACCACATGGGAGGTTCTTTATAACTGGATTATTTCATGGGGAGAACTAAAATAGTCAGTACTATGGAACCAGGGGAGTTTGGCCAGTCTTGACTATTGTTTAATGTGTGTTTTGTGCGTGGACTTTGGCATTTTAAATAATTGTGTGTGACGTGTAATTATACACACATGTGTATATATATACATAAATGTATATGCACATACATATGTGTATTTCTACTGTTGTTCAGTCCTGAACAACAATAGTCATGTCTGGCTCTTTGTGACCCCATTTGGGGGCTTTCTTGGCAAAAACACTGAAGAGGTTTGCCACTTCCTTCTCCAGCTCATTTTACAAATGAAGAAACTGAGGCAGAAAGGGTTAAGGGACTTGCCCAGGGTCACACAGCTAGGAAGTGTCTGAGGCCAGATTCACGCACATATATCATACGATCTTTTCACCCCAAAATGAAATGTAAATATAACTTTGCCCCTGCCAGCTCTCGTCTCATTTGTCTTGTGTAAGCAGCTTCCCTAACCTTTACTCCGATGGGGGTGCCGCCGGCGCGTCCGACCAGCCCTTCTTGCCAACTGGCAGAGGGTGCTCTTGCATAGCATATCTGCCTCCCTCCCCACACTCAGTGTGAACGAGTCCCAGCTTCAGTCACCCCTGCGTCTACCTGCTCGGGGCTCCGGAGCCACGCAGGAGCACGGGATGCCGCAGCGTTCTCCAAGGCTCCGCGCAGCCTCTGAGCCGTGACCACAACAAGGCCCTCTTAATCCATAGCAGGGTTTAAGGGCTGCTCCGCTCTTCTTACCTGGGGCACACCCCACTTCTAGGCCCGAGGGAAAGCATCTGGGTCTTAGTATGCGCCTACATAGAGCAGGCTCTGTTCATGTTGCATGTGGTGGATGGATGGGGGTGGGAGGTGAGCAGGAAAGGGCACAGAAGAAAGGGGGGCAGCCCGGGGAGGGGCCCCATTTGGTGCTCAGCAATAATAGATTTCCAGATTTAATTGGAAATTCAGTAAATCTGCTAAAACATTTAGTGGTTTAAATTTTTCCTTTTCTGTAAGAAACAAAGGGTTCTGGTTTATCGTGTGTCTTTCACCAACTTTAATTTCATTTGTAGATTACGGATGGAAGTAGCATTTCCACTCGATCGCATCCTGGGCCTGCCCAAGACAAAAACCTTCATTGTTTGCTGCTCCCGGACGGCTTTTTCTTCTCCAGACATTAAGCCGTAGGTGGCATTCTTTATAGCTGACATCAGAGCACTTCTGTCAGGCGTTTAGTTGACAGGATTTAGTGCAAAGCCATCTTAGGTGTGCGGAGCTCGGCAAACAACAAAATGTTTCCGTAGTCGGGTGGGCAGAGTGAGGAGCGGGCGAGACCGATCAGCGCTCGATCCGATCGGGAGCTACCGCTTTTCAAACTGAGTAATTAAAGATCTTTAGAGTGCTTCGAAGGGAATTAATTAGCAACGAAAGGCTGTTTTGTTTACAGTCTTTATCATCAACATAATCAAAAGCTGGCCTTGATACTGGTAGCAAATTGGACTGAATTTTCCCAAAGCCAAGAATGCTTCGTGCAGAGCTGTTCTTGTTCTCTTGGTGATCTCTGGGGGCTGGATCGGGGCAGGAAGGGGGGCCGGGAATAATTAGCCCCGTCCTAAGGGCATTGTCCGCATCAAACGGTGCTCGCTGGCTCACTAAGCACCCACTTATGCCCCATCCAGCTTGTGCTCCAGACCAGCCGTGGTTGAATGCTTTTTCACCCTCCTGGTATGATTGCTTCTGTCCATGCAGGTCCATCTGCATTAGGGTATTCAGGCCTGGAATAAACAAAACAAAACAACAACTAGGGTTAGAACAGGCATTCTTAACCCGGGGTCCACAGACAGATTTTAGGGAGCCCGTGAACTTGGATGGGAAAAGACTATCTAGCTTTATCTTCACTAGCCTGTAAATAACATTTAGCATTTCCTTTGGTTGCAAATATTATTCTGAGCAGAAGGTCTGCAGGTTTCATCAGTGTGTCAAAGGGATCTTGTTGCTGGCCTTTCTTTCTCAAGAGGACCAGTGAATCGGAGAGAGAATACTGTGACATGTGAGTGAAGTGGACTTAAATGAGGCAGGGCTGTGCAAAGTCACCAGCCTCACTTTCTCCCCTGGAGCCATATGAGTCCAGTGTCAAGATACAGATCAGGAGGACTAGAGATGGCCTGGGACGCAGTAGGAGACCTTGGCCTTTTTAAATTAAGGTCTTTCCCTGGTCTCAAATCGTCAGAGGCAACACCCATTCAGTGATTAAGGCTATGTACATCACAAAAAAGACTATGAAACCAGTCTGAGGCAGCGATGTGCTGGTAAATGTTTAATAACCAGACTTAGGGGTTGGTGGGAGAAATATACGTACAAGCACTTTTAAGTTTAATCTCTGTTATTAACACTTTCTTAGGTCTAGACTCAACAAAAAAATATATCCAGCCCCGATTTGTAATAGTCTGGCCAGTTTCTGAGCTATAAATGTTTACATTGAAAATCTGCTATTAGAGCTGGCTCCAGCACATTCCCTGGTATGAGTTGGAGCATTGGTTCTCAACCTGTGGGTCATGACCCCTCTGGGGGTCGAACAACCCTTTCACAGGGGTCACAGAGGTTGCCTAAGACCATCAGAAAACACATATTTCCGATGGTCTTAGGAACTGAGACACCGCTTCTCTATCATTCTCCAGGCAGGTCATTCACATGCAGATATGCCCACATATGAGTATGAGTATTAAAGGGTCATGGCATTAGGAAGGTTGAGAACTACTGACCTAGAGGGAACTTCAGGAATCAGCCCGTCTTGCTCCTTGTCCCCAAGCAGTTAGAGGCCAGAATATTGGTTGTATAGTCTCCAGAGTTGCAGAATGCTCTTACCATCCATCTAAGTCTATTATTTTTCTTATGGTTGAAAGATCTTTTTATTTCGTATTTTGTGCTTCTAGAGGGAACTCAGAAATGTAGAGCCTGATGGTACCAAACCAGTTAACTAGACTACTGCCTAGTAAATAGAGTGAATAGAGCACTGTAGTCATAAAGACTGAAGTTCAAATTCAGCCTCAGATACTTGCCCCATTGTGAGACCCTGGGAAAGTAATTTCACTTCTGTGTACCAGTTTTCTCATCCATAAAGTGAGAATCATAATAGCAACTGCCTCTCAGAGTTATTGTCAGGATCAAATGGCTAATATTTTCTATGTCCTTTGTAAGCCTTAAACTGCTATATATTTGCGTAGTTAGCATTTGCTAGCTGTTATTATGAACAAGGAGGAAGCTAGTTGGTTCCGTGGATAGAGTGCTGTGTCTGGAGTGAGGAAGACCTGAGTTCAAATGTGGTTTCCGATACTTAGTAGATATGTGACCCTGAGCCAGTCACTTAACCCTGTTTGCCTCAGTTTCCTCATCTGTAAAATGAACTAGTCTCTACGAAGAAAACCCCACAAACCGTAAGAATCTACAGGGTCACAAAGGGTCATCAATGACCGACCAGCAGCTACAGCTATTAACAGAGAAGGGACTTGCCCAAAGTCACAGAACTAATTAGTGGCCATTTTCTGACTCTTTCCTTCAAAGATAGGGCAACAGAGCCGTCACACGCCTCACGCAAAGGATTTCAGCCTTGGAAACAGCGGTACGGCGGAAAGAGACTCTGGAGCAGGCTGGCTGGTGCGGCGTTGCTAGAATCCCGCCCTTCTCACCCTACAGAGGTTTTCCGGGCTAATTTCCCCTTTCGTTACTGTCTGTGGTGATGAGACAGCCGCCTTGTCTGAAAACTGGGCCGTCCCCTGCGCGCTGCCCCTATGGGACGCGGTGAGAGGGTGCCACGCGCGCAGCTGGAGTTGCGGCAGCTGTGTTTGAATTTTGGCCTTGCCGCATCATGCCTACGTGACCCCTGGGTGAATCGCTGACCTTCTCTGGGCCCAGGCCTTCTTGTCTGTAAAGTGCTTCTTGTGGGACATTTCGTGACCCCGTTTGAGGTTTTCTTGGCAAAAGACACCGGAGTGGTTTGCCGTTTCCTTCTCCAGATCATTTTACAGATGAGGAAACTGAGGCAAGTAGGGTTAAGCGACTTGCTCAGGATCACATAACTAGTAAGTATCTGAGGCCAGATTCGAACTCAGAATCATCCTCACGCCAGGCCTGGTGCTCTATCCACTGCACCACCCAGCCGCCCCAAGATAAGAGCGCCTGATCAAATAGCCTCTAACATCTCTGTTAGCTCCTAGGTCAATGCCTAACACAATATCAGGCACCATTCGAGATTTTCATAATGATTTGTAATGATAATGATTAATTTCGGTCCTTCTTGTTGCTGAGAGATAGCCTGGTGTAACGGATTACAATCAGGAAAGATCATGGTTTTAGTCCCTCCTCTGACACATCTTAGCAGCATAAGACTGGTGAAATCATTGGATCTCTCAGTGCTCTGCACCGGAGGTATTGAGCACGATCAGAAATGCTCCTGGTTTCAGCCGGACCTAGATTAAAATTGTGAAATATTTAACAACATAAATAAAAATACAACAGAACATAGATAATGTTAATATGTGATCTCGTAAAGCCAATACAAGGCCTTCAGGCATCCTTCCTTCCTTCCTGTCTGAATTTGACCCCACCACTTGACGCAATACTCTAAGACTATAAATTGCATAGAAGACAACCTTCCTTGGTAGAGGGAGCTTCCTCATCCCTATGCTGAGGAAACTGCAGTCCTAGTGTCTCTCCCTTGTTCCAACACATTTAGCTAACAAGATTTCCTGGGTGAGTGGAACCAAAGTCTTCATGTCTCTCAGGATCCCAAATAAAAGAGTGATTTTAAAATTCTTTTACTTGATTTTTTGTTTACCCCGCTAATTTCTACTTACTGTGCAGCCCCCTTTTAAAACAAAACTACCCAGATACTATAGTAACTCCGTGCTGGAAGCAGAACCAAACAAAGTGTTAGCAGAAGAGAAGGGAAGGCCACACTCTTGTCAAGCACTGCAAGGAAAGAAGCCATTTTGGAGAATGGTGGGTTTTGTAGGAGAAGATGGGGTGGTGCTCAGAGGTATTTTGCATATTAAGGGCCTGGTCTACACAGTTTCTTGTACCATGTTACCTAAACTCCTGCATTTTCACTGCTTTTAATACCTCCACACCTTTTCAAAATACTCCTGGAAGCCTGAAGCAGCCAGTGGCCATAGCAACTCCAGGGACCATGCAGCTAAGCAGAAAGTGAACAGAGCCATGCTCAGAAGTATTGGGTGAATCCGGATAACCTTTCTTGTTATGGGTGTGATGAGGAAACATGTGAAATTTCCTCTTCTCATTTCCCTTTTGAAATCGGGGATTTTGTATTTCAGACAAGGTTTTGTTATGCTAATAGAGCTCACTCAAATGAACATTGATAGAAGCCATACCCCCCTCAAATTTATAATACATTTTTCTTCAGTCTGTGTTAGGTGGTCACCCAGATTAATGGACATGAAATAGCTGGAAGCATGGTTGCAAATACAGGCCTAAAATCAACTGCCCATGAACTCAATTAAGGAGATAAGGCAAAAGTCAAATTCTAAGGTCTGAGCTCCTGAATCTTCCCCAAAGTATCTCGTCCTAAGTTTCTAGAGAGCCTGCCTTCATGCCTTAATTGCACAGGGACACAGACTTTACTTCATCTTCCTAAGACCTGTTGTCAGAGAACTGACCCACCTGAGTTACCTAGAGCAAGGAGTCAGAGTCGGTGAGTCTGCTTGGCTGGCTTATTTATTTAATGTGTAATCTTTTCTCCCTTAGAAAAATGATCTCCACCTCTTCTGAAATCCCTTGCCATAATTCTGTTGACTGCAGTAATGTATACCTACCACAGCAACTGATAAAGAAATAAAGGGTTCTGTCAGGATGAGGAACAGAACAAGGGGGAGTAGGTGCTAATTGGAGGGGAAGAGGAGAGAAGTATCCTGGGGTGGGGAGGAAGTAGGAGCCCTATCATCTGCTCTGAAGTAAGGTTATTTTCAGGCTGGACAGGTACTTGTTCCTAATTAGGAGGTGGGGGTGGGGATTTCTATCAGTAGCACTCTGGGGGTACCATTTGTTTTCAAGACTGCTTTTGCTGGCCTACTCCTTTATTGGCTAGCCCTTGACTAGAGCATATTACAGACTGGCATTTTAATTCTTTTTCTATTGGGTTAACTTCTCCCCCTTTCCACCCCCACCTGATAGTGGTTTAGTATCTGTTAATCCCAGCTGGAAACCTTAGCAGATAAAAGTCCTATACTGTGTAGGTTGCTTCCAGAACAAATAGGGGACAATAGATAATTTAGTGTTAAGTTTCAAGAGAACTAAGGGTCAAGACTGGGAAAGGAGGGAGGCCAGAACCTTTACTTCAGAAGGCATCCAGCAAATGCAAAGAGCAAAGTAATTCATGAGCTTAGGAGTACATGTAGATCAGGTTCATGTCCAGAACTGTAACTGCCTGCATTTAGGTGATATTAGAAGCCACCATGACAGTAAAGTCTTTCATGCATGGCAGCTTAGCTCACACTTTGAGAACTAGTTTACTGGCGCTATCAGGTTGAAAAATACCGAGTCACACGGTTTTAATGAAACTAAGTGTGGATCAGTGTATCATAAAGAGCATCCAGAACTATTTAAAAGATCCTTGAGTGGAAACTAGAATGGATCTTTAGGATTAATTCAGCAAAGCCTGGCTATTTTGACCTTTTCCAGGCTCATATTAAGGCTGCTGAAAAGTGCGTTTTGTTTGGCTGATGCTGGGGGACTGCCTCAGTTCTTGGGCCTATTAAACTGAGGCGGCCACTAAAGTTTAGCATGCATTAATTGACTGATAAGGACTCTGGTGGGCATCAAATGGCAGCCAGAAGGGCCGTCTTAGATTTTCTTGCTTTATTTCTCTTTGCACTTCATTTACATCTTAAGCCATTTTGGTGATCCAAATTTGAATAAAGCCACAGCTTAAGCAGTGAATAGATCTCAATAGCTTGGATTTTCAATGGAATTGCTGTATTTTTACCAGATATATTTATAAATCGTAGTGAAAATTGACACCTTGGGTAACTTTATCATTGAAACTAGAGCTTCAGGGGCATTAAAAAAAAAGCCCTGCTGCAGTAAGCATATTGGTCTATAGGTCTTCGGTTCAGTCAGTGTCAGGGGTTAGAATCAGACAAAGGCCAAGCTCTTTGAGGCTGAGATAGGCATGAAAGCAGATAAATCAGCCTCCCACCTCATCTCCCTCAGGTTGGTGCTTGAGGGCACATTCTCCCCAAAAATGCTCATCGGAGCAGAGATCCCATAACCTGGAGAATGGGGAGCAAACCAGAAAGAAAAGATAATGCAGGAAGGAACCTTTCTTTAAAAAAAATCACAAAGCAATATTTTTAACTCTAAAGTTAACCCGCTAATCCCTAAACTGGTGATATGACAGTGTCAAATGTGATGGGATTTTGTGATTCTCATTATTATTATGTATTGTTCTTTCCCTGGTATTCCATATTAATATTTATAAATGTCCTTTTTATAGTACCAAGAGAACCAAAACCCATTATTAAGTTTTTTAAATGGAAAACCCCCAGCATCCAATATAGTTGATTACAATTTAGAACAAAAAGGATTTCCGTAGTAATCCACTTGGAGCTCCTGGTCCTTGTTGATTTGCATGGAAATGCTTCTGACAGTGTTTTGTCTCCCTGTTTGCACAAAATAACATCCAAATGACAGAGAAGAAGGGATATTGATTGTCCGCCCTCCATGAGGAGCTGAAAGCCTGTATGAGACCATAAATGAAAGGGGGCCAAGACTTTTAATTCTGCTCAAAAAGCAAAAGCAAAATGAAGGGAGCTAGAAAAAGTGAATTCATTCATTTACTTGTTAAGAATTTCTAAGTTGCCCCTTTTTTAGGGGACATTTCTTTTCTGAAAAGGGAATGCTGGACATGTAGTTATGGCACGAGGAGTGCCCGACGAATCCTATGTTGCCCAAAACATATAGAGTACTCAACTGAGAGCAGTCATCTGCCTGGTCGGCTTCCTGTTTGGTCTCATGGATCGCACCCAAGCTGCCCCCTCCAGCACCACAGCCATCTTCTGTGAGAGCCATGTAAAGACTGCTTTTTCCACTCGTAGAACTCTGCTCCAAGGAGAGAAAAGGACAGGGAACAGAAAAATGAATCAGGGAGGTACAAAACAAGGTGCCTGAACAGTCTCTGGAAGCTTTACCAGTACCAGGCACTCAAAGCAGGCGTGTTATTACTGGTGGTAAGAACCCCATGAACTGAGGTAGTAAAAGGTGAAATAAAAGCCCTCTTCACTCTTTTCTCTCCTCTTTTTAAGGCACCTTTTCTTTATCCCCACCAGTATAGAGTTTCAAGATTTATACAACCAGTCAGTCAGTCAATCAGTCGGTCAACAATGACTTAAATTATTTAAAATTGCCCAAACTGGAAAACCGAAAACAAACAAACACAAACACCAACAAAAAAAGCTTTTCTCTTAAAGGTAACAGAGGAAGGTGGTTTCCTATTACCCGTGAATGTCATTTTGTTTTTTCTTTAGCATAGCATTTACTATGTCTTTCGGAAGCTTGAGAGTGAAATCCATTTCCTCAGCATTTGAGTCGCCTCAGTGAGTGGGTGGAAGATGGGGTGCAGGGGTGGGGAAAAATGGTGGTTCCAGAAATTCCTGGCTGTTCTGGGTTCTGTGGGAGGTTTTGTTCCGTTTTTTTAACATCTCAAGTACAACTACAGATAAGGAAAAAGGAGTCGAATTTGATGCCTACCAATCCTGACAGCTTCCCCATTATGATGCTTATTTAGGCCCATAGAAATGGAGTCTTGGTTACCAGCTGAGAGGTATTGTATATTCAAAGCAGAACCTTGTAACCCAATTCCTGTGAAACTCCAGTTTGGAGAAGGATATTCTTCATTACAGCACAAATCTTTTTCCGAAACTGGCCGCCTTATATGGGGAAATGTGTCTTATATTTCACTTGTGGGGAAAGGTCAGCATTTGCAATGCAGCTTCAGTTCAAGAAACATTCCTAAGTATCTACACTTCTTTGAATCATCAGAAACTTTTCGTCTTCCAACCCAGCTGATTATTCCCTAACGCTGTCCCCATAGTTCCAGCACCTCACTTCCCCCAGAATTTTCAGTTAGAATAAATCTAGTTTTTATTCAGAGGTTTTAAGAAAGGTAGCATAGCTTAGGGATTTTTCCTCCTTTTTTCTTCCTGAGAGTTCTGTGAGTTCTTGGGACCAGGGCCAGCCCTCAGCAAAAAATGTGATATTGGCAAAGATTGTCTGAAGGGACCTTCCCTTCTTTCCTTCTTTCTCCCCTTTCAATGCCTTCCCACCAACAAGGTATCCAGTGTCCTTATGCTGTTCCCTACCTACCCACCAGGGTTTTTTCTTTCAGGGTACATTCCTTCCTCTGAAACTATCCTTCCTACCTCTCCCAGGAAAACTTACCTGTCCTGTCCCTCTTTCTCTGTGTCCTGCTAGGCCACTGAAGCAGACACTTACTGGCTGTGTGACCCTGGGCAACCTCCTTCATCTGTAAAATGAGCTGGAGAAAGAAATTCCAATACCTTTGCCAAAAAAACTCCACAAGGAGTCATGAAGAACCAGACATGATTGCACATCAACATACATTGATTTCCTTGGAGTGTCTCCAGGCAATTAATAAAATAACTACAATTCATATGAATACATTACCTGTATTGCTAGCTGCTCCTCAAACTTACATCTCCATCTCTGGACTCTGTACATTTTTCTTGAAAACTCGCCTTCCTCATGCCTGCTTTTCAGAATCCTTGTCTTCCATAAAGAATCAGCTTAGGTGCCACCTCCTGCAGGAAGCCCCCTGTGGTGTCCTCCACTTTCCTGACATTGTATTTATTTACCCACATGTTATACCCTACCATGCAAGTAATAGCTCCTTGAAACTGTTTTAATTTTGTCTGTAACTCCAGCCCTCAGCACAACACCTTTCTCTTATAGGTTTACAGAACGAGATATACCTTTAAGTTTTGAAAAGCAATTTGACAACTGATTTTTAACTAGTAATAGCTTAAACCTGCCCTAAGACTTTGGGGACAGCCTGCCTCTGACTTTAATGCTTACAAAGTGATTTACCCACATTATTTCATTTCAGCCTCATAGCAACCCAGTGAGGTGAGTACAATAAGTTATTATCACATCTCCCTGTTTTATAGATGAAGAAAATGAAGCTCAGAGGGAACCTCGTCACAGTCATATAGCTAACAGAGTCAGAGGCAAGATCTGAAACCAGGTCTTTCTGACACCAAAGATGAGCATTTCTAGACACTTTGCCAAGTTGGCTTTCCATCACTCTCCTCACAACCATGTGATCAGGTGGTACAGATGGTAAGGTGCGCATGGTCATGTGGAATAGACAAATGAAGAAAGGAAAAACAGAGAGGAGAAATGATTGTGGTCAAATAGCATAGCTATTAAGAAGTATGTGGCCACATAACCTAGCTATTAAGTAGTAAAGTCCAGACTGGAACTCATAATCCTAACACTAAGTCCAGTACTATCTCTACTCCATAATGTTCTCATGATAATAACTACTCAATGCACAGCCTTTTTTTTCACAATGGTTCTGTAAAATAAGTATGATGTCTCTTGTAAAGCTTTTTACCTTGTAAACATAAGGTATATAATAAAAGTGAGGATATAAACAGTCACTCCCACCATACTTTGAGAAGGCTGGTCCCTGAATGAAGGGAAAAAACCAGACAGGAGACACTAGGATGAGAGCCACAGTGGAAGCGGGAGAGGAGAGGCTTCCTCAGCTTTTGCCCGGCAGTACATTGAGACAGACTATGCAGCCTTTTGGGCAGACTTCATGTTCTGTTGTCAGGGACTGAGCCAACTGGACTGTGAGGCATGTGCCGAGTTCTAATTCTATCAATATTATCGACTCTCTCAGCATTTCCTGGTGAGGGTTGGTGCCTCTGCACTTCTCTGCCACTGCAGGATGAATCCTCTCACTGACTGAAGTGGAGTCCTTTTTAAATAGTTAAAGACTGTAAAGCATTTGGAACAAATCCAAGTCCACGCATGATTTGATTTTATATTTAGTTTCTTGTTTAATTAAAAGACCAATGGAGCTTGTAGGAATACCTCTACCATAGGAGTAATAATGTTAAAGAAGTGAAGATTTATTTTGCTTTACTAATGGTCATGATTCAAAAATGAATGAAAAAGCACATCTTAAACTTTTAGTTCTTTGGAACATAGCCCCAGCATTCGAAGTTTCCAAATCCAAAGTCATCAGGAGCCTCAGTTTCCTTATCTGTAAAACAGGATAATAGCATCTCCTCTGCTTAACTTCCTGGACTGGGAGGTCAGCAGAGGGACAGTATTATTCTTCACTTAGTTATAAGGATAAAAGAAAAAAATAAAAGTGAAATGCATTGCCAAACTACAAGGTACCACATAAATCATTTACTGGGTCCTACGCTTGACAAATCTATATATGATACAATTCAATGAGATGTTCAATAATAATTTTAATTAAATTTGCATTGTCCAAAGAGATGCGTCTTTTGCAATGTTAAATGAATCTGGGTGAGCGGAACTGCTCCCCTCAGAGACACTAGCATTCTTTCCCTTAGCTTCAAGTCCTCTGAGAGGTGGATGCCATGTATTAAATTGTCCCTTTGTGGTGTTGAAGCCAGGAATAGTTTACAATCCAAATCTACCCTTGTAATCAAAAGCACTTAGCGCTGGCTGCAGTTATTTCCAATGGAGTGAACTGACTAGAACTTCCCATTTCTTTTCCTTCCCAATACTTTCTATGTGTTCCCTCTTTGATACTAGATATCCCAATACCAGATAAAAGAACTTAGCAAGCTTTACTTTGTTATATTACTGTTCGGGACTGGTAGAGGTTGGGATAGAATGAGCCTGGAATAAGAGTTTTAGACGCATCCAGTCAGCACTGGGCCAGAAAGCATCTGAAAAGTAATTTCTTCTCCCTGGGGAAGTTCCTTCCTAGTGGTCTTTCCCAGTGGTCTTTAGCCAGTCAAAAGTGATAAGCAGAGAGAAATAAAAGCAGAGAGAGAAATTTTAATCTGAGTTATTGTTCCTCTGGATTACATAGGTATATATGTGTATGTTTTGGTGAGCCCAAAAGCCAAGAAAGAGAGAGGGGCAGAGGAGACGGATTGTGTCATGATCAGTCTTCGTGGGTTTCTCTACCCCATAGCCTTCACTAAACATGGCACCTACAAAGTGGTGGTGTGTTCAGAATGAGTATATAAGTGATTTTCTTAAAAATAAGTGATTTTCTTAAAAATTTTAGAACAATGTCAGGGGAAGGTTGTGACAAACCTTATGAAATAAAAAAAAAATTATGCTGGTCAGGAGCAATACCAGGAGCATCAGGTCACCCAAACAGAGGATATCATTGGTTTCTTGCCCAGATTTGGATCATTATAATAACTAAGAATTTATAGGTTTTTTTGTATTCCTGTCCCATAATAGGATTCTCTCTGTGCTGTCATCCATTTAGTGTTCTCTGACCCACATGCCAAAGCCTGTCCCTTCCAAGAGGCCTCATCATGGATATGAAATAAAATTTTATCTCCTTCAGATGGGTTAAGAGTCCTCTACTGATGTCCTACTGTGTTTTTGTATGGAACATGACTGTTCCCTTCACCTTCATCCAAGGTCTCAAAATTGCTACTAAAGGATCCCAAATCTGCCCAAACTTGCCTTCTCGAATAGTCTTCAAGAATATAGGGTCCTCTTCCATGCCCTGATGATACTCTGAATCAGTTCATACAAATCTTCCTAGGTTTCTCTAATACTGCCCCTTTTCTTTCATCTGTCATGGCACACTGCGTTCTATTATAGTAATGCATTATTTTCATATACCATAATTTGTTTTTTTGTTTCTAGTTCTTTCTACCACAAAAAATGACTACACATACTTTTGTATGGATTGATCCATTTTCTCTTTCTTTGATCTCTTTGGGGATATTTCTCCTGACTTTGAGAAGATTTGACTCCTTACCTTCTCTACGTCACTTGGTGCATCTTATGTAATCACACATTTCTCTGATGACAGGGAAATTATGAAATAAAAACAAATACCTGTGAAGTAAACTAAATCTTAGGAAGAAAAGAGAAGCACTAGCATGTATACAATGTCCTACCTTATTGATCTGTGTGTGGCTAAATTTGACTTTGACCTATGAAAATAAGCTCTGCACTAAAGTATTACTTCATAGTATCATTAGGGCATGGAAGAGGACCCTGTCTTATTGAAGACTATGCCAGAAGAAGGCAAGTTTTGGCAGGTTTGGGCTCCTTTGGTAGGAATTTTGAAAAACCTTGGAGTCCTGTGATACCAAATGAATCACAGATCCCTCTATGATTCTGAAGTTCAGATTTTATAGGGTAGGTCTTTGATTAATAAGCCTCACCTTTATAGTAAAGCAGTGGTTCTCAACCTTCCTAAGGCCTCGACCCTTTAATACTCGTATGTGGACATATCTGCATGTGGGCAGACCTGCCTTGAGATGGATAGAGGAGCCAGGTCTTGGTTCCTAAGACCATCGGAAATATGTTGAGAACTGCTGTAGTAAAGACTTTCTTCTATATTTATAAACAAAAATGTTGCTACTTGATTACTGAGTGCACTGAGTAGCCCTCAAGAGTCAAATGATTATGTCAGCCATTGAACCCAAATTTCCAAAGGATGTCAGTGAGTTCTCTTTCCTGAATTCCTTGAGACCAACCCAAATTCCTTCTCATTTTTTTCCTGCGGTCCCTGAGCAAAACTCATGTTCTTTCTTTTCCTGTTACTTGCCAACTTGCCTTTCATATGTGTGCGTATGCATATGATTTTCCCTCAAAAATCACGCTAGAAAGTTGATGCATAAATATTATAAGTAGTTTTGATTTTTATTCAGAATAGATAGAGGGATTAGAGTCCTTTTGAGGACTTAAAAAAATCTAGCTATGGGAATTCAGGGTAAGACAGTGAAAAGTTACAGAGAAACTCAGCTCTTGCACAAAAAAACAAGGCTGTATTTTAAAACAATACCATATAGGGCTATGATAAAGAAAATTGAAATACAAAAGAACAGAAAAGTAAGCTCTACAAGTTGATCTAGAAGTGAAAAAATAGATGGTTAAAAGCTAGCAGTAGTTGATACAGATGAGTAGGAACTGATGGAAGTTAGAAGAAAAGGCTCAAATTCTAGAATGTGAGCCAACTGACCAAGACTGTGACAAGTACCATGTGAAGGAGGCCATTGGAAGCTCCAATAATAAATGTAGAAGCTAGGTTGTGGTCTGAACAGGGGAGTCACAAGCCAATGCAGATACAAGTTGTTGGGTTCTAAAGCCAGATACAGATCCTAGTTTGCTAGAAAAGAAGCAGGAGAAAGAACTAACTCAGACAGGTCATCAATAAGGAAATGGGGTCAAATTTTCACTCTGTTGAGCACTAGGAGGCACAGTAAGGTGACAAGTCCAACTTAGCATCAAAGGGCCTGTGCCCTCAGGAGCTCTGCAAGAGATCTGAGATCAGCGCAATATCTACCATGTGAGAGGGGCTTATGAAGGTCACCATAAAGGATGAAACTAACTCCCAAAGGGGGATCGTACAAAGAGAAGTGGAGAAATGAACCAAGGACAGCCAGGGATGGAGGTAGAGGGTGAGGCCCAGTGTCAGCTACTATATCCAGAAAAGCATTTGACTGAACAGAGAAAACGGAAATCAGAGGTGTCAGGAGATAAGAAATGTTAGGACAAAGTCAAAAGTATGAAAAATCAGGGCATCGAGGATGTGCAGTGAATAGGGCACCAGCCCTGAGTCAGGAAGACCTGAGTTCAAATCCAGCCTCAGACACTTACTTGACACTTAACTACCTGTGTGACCTTGGGCAAGTCACTTAACCCAATTTCCCTGCCTTCTCCCCTTCAAAAAGAAAAAAAATTATGAAAAATAGAATAAAATGTAAGATATCTACAAAAAAAATAGCACAAGTATGGTCTGGCACACTTGTAATTCAAGCCACTGGGGAAGCTAAAGTTGGCAGATCTCTTGAGCTCAGGAGTTCTGAGTGTCCACTCTAAATTTGACATCAGCGTGAAGCCTTAGGAAGTGGAAATGAGGAGCAGGACCAGATTGTCTAAGGATGGATGAACTTATCCTGGTAAGAAACAGAGCAGGTCCAAGCTCCCATGTCTATCAGTGGGACTGGACCCATCTGTAGTCTTTGCACTTCTAGACTGTGAAAGATGGGAAGACCTAGTCTTAAAAAAAAATAATCATCATTGGAGCTCCTGAAAACCACAAATAAACAAAATTATTTCAGGAAATAATAAAAGAAAAGTGTCCATAGCTATTAGAAACTGGTGGGGGAGGGGGGATAAAAGGTCCTTTTTTTAGAATCTTACAGTCTTAGGGTCACAGAAGTATTTTAACAAGACAACAACAAACCCTGCATGTGATTTTGTTGTTGTTATATTCATTTTGGGAACAGAAAGAAAATATACTAGTGAAGAAATGAGGAAAGGGGAGGAATTTACTATTTTTCATAAGTATGTTGAAAAAGAGTTTACAGATATGGAAGAAGAGTCAATGGAACAGGCATCTCATGGGCCCCATTCCTATCTGCAGCAGACAAATGCAGGTTGAACACACACATACACATGATACCTAGGGTTGAATAATCACAAATAAATACAATTCAGTTTTGTAGAGTGTATTATAAAAGGTGGGACTGAAAAGAAAAAATATAAAAAGTGAAGAAGAACCCAAGTTTAGTGAAGAGTGGGAGGGCAGAGGTGTAAGAGCAGACTACTTCAATTATGTTGAATTTATGTTAATCTAATGTTGATTAGATTTCTTCTTTTTCTTGACTCCTTTTTTTCTTTGTAAAGAGGAGGTAAAGGGAAAAATTATAAGAGGTATTGAGAGCACATATATAATTAACAATTATAAGAGTGAATAGAAATAAGACACACTACTTCCTAAATTAATGTGGGGAGCAGAATGGACTAAAAAGCAGAATCCAACAAGATGTTGTTTATAAGAAACATATTTGAAATACATAGTATTGAAATAAGGGATTGGGCCAGAATTTATCATGGTTCAGATGAATATAAAGAATTGGGATAGTAACCATGATTAGAAAAG
This sequence comes from Pseudocheirus occidentalis, assembly GCA_028646575.1. Lineage (NCBI taxonomy): Eukaryota > Metazoa > Chordata > Mammalia > Diprotodontia > Pseudocheiridae > Pseudocheirus > Pseudocheirus occidentalis. The sequence continues at coordinate 213,916,887 of CM053598.1, forward strand.
TCAACAGTAAAAATAGTTAAAAGAGATAAACAGAAAAACACATTAGGCTTAAAGGCATAAAAAAGTTAGCTAAATTACTACTACTACTACTACTACTACTACTACTACTACTACTACTACTACTACTACTACTGCTACTACTACTACCACTATTAGTACTACTACTACTACTGCAATACACATACACACACATACACACACACACCTGTTACAGCATTCAAGTACTTTAAAGAAAAGCTAAGCTGGTTACAGGAAAAATAAATTATAAAACTAATAGTTGGGGATCTCAATGTACTTTGGTCAGATATAGATAAATCTAATTAAAAGCTAAGCAAGAAAAAAATTAGGAACATGAGTAGAATTTTAGATATATACATGACATACATGATAGTTATACATGATAGTTCTTTAGCAATTTTTGAATGTACAGATAGATAGATAGATAGATAGATAGAAGCCTTTACAAAAGCTGAACCCTAAAAGCTGCAGTGCTACCCAGACCAAAGATCCTGCTTCCAGTCAAATCTCCATTGCCATCATCTAGGGAAACAACTCCTGTGAGAAAGGGCTAGCCATCTCCACTAATAACCAGTTTCCACCTATGGGGCAGGCAAGCCAGCCTAGCTGAAGGAGCAGGGCATTCTGAGGGAGAGACAGGATGTGGCATGCGCTAGGCAGGCAAGCAACCTACCGCTGCCACCCCACCACCACCTCTCTTCAGACGTCAATGGAGATGGCCCAGGACTCTGAACCCAAGAGCTTTGAGAATAGCAGTGCTCCCTAGCCTGCAGCTCTGCTCCTGGGCTGGGTGCAGAAACTATTACTAAGAGGATAAATCATTATGGAGAAGGGGCTCACCTTCCTCACCTTCACCACTTCCACAAACTGCACATCAGTGGCTATTGATGGACCTGCTTCCAGTCCAGCCTCTGAAGTCATCATCCTGGAAAACAACCCCCACCTTGGAGATGCAGGCTGGCAACTGCTTATGATTCCTATGACCATTTCTACTGAAGACTCAGAAAAGAAATTTCTTGCCATAAAAATCCTTAGAATGCACAAATGTTTCAACATCAGAAACTGATGTGATTTTTATCAGTAGAAATGACATTAAAGAAGAAGCATTTCTGCTTTGCTGCTTCACTCCAAGGACTGTAGTGTCTTTCCATCTGACTTGTAACTGAAGTTGTGCGTATTGTCTTCTCTATAAGAATGTGAATTCCTTAAGAGTCTCAATTGTCTTACTTTTTCTATTTGTATCTCTAGCACTTTAGTGTGGTGTTTTGAAGACAGTAAGCACTTAACAAATTCTTTTTTGTTCATCCGTGCTCTCGTTTATTTATGAATGCACGTTTACATAAAAACCTAGATACAGAAAAATTAAGTATATTCTGTACTGAAAGTGCAATAAAATTGTCATCAATAAAGTATGCTTGAAGAAAAGATTTAAAGCTAAATGAAGGTTAAATAATTACTCCTAAAGGATTGATGGGTCAAAGAACAAATCATAGAAAAATAGATAATTTCAATAAAGAAAATTACAGCATTTAGACAATATGCAAAAACCTTTGGCATGTAACCAAAATTGCCATTAGTTAAAATTGTACATCTCTAAACATTCTCATTAACATTGTATAAAAATAACAAATCAATTAATGGGGCATACAGCTAAAAAAAACCCAAAATGTAGAAATGCAAAAAAAAAATCCCAGCAGAAATACAGAAATTCTGAAAACCAGAGATAAAATTTCAAACAAACAAAACCCCATTGAATTTATAAGTAAAATGAGGGCATTGTTTTCAACTGTTAAAACAGATGAGAAAAACCCAAATTGTCAATATAAAAAAATGAAAAGAGTACATGAAGAGGAAAAATGTAAATTTTACAAAATATTTTACCCAAAAATATGCCATCAAATATCTTTTATGTAAACTGGGCGAATATTTACAAAGGTATAAAACACTCAGATTAAGAGAAGGAAAAATAAAGAACTTAACAGTCTCTCTCAGAAACAAAGTGAACAGGCCATAAAGGAACTATCAAGGTAGGAGTAGGGGGTAGGGAGAATCCTCAAGAGCATATACATTTACAAGTGAATTCTATCATACATTCAAAGAAGAGTTAATTCCCAAATTACATTGTTTGAAAAATAAAGGGATATTATTAAACTCCTATGAGACAAATATGCTCTCTGAACCAGAGAGAGAGAAAGCAGACAAAGAAAGCTATAGATCAGGTATCTCTAATCAACACCAGGATAAATAATTGAATAAAACATTAGCAAATACTTTATAAACACATTAAAAGGATTATATATTATGAACATATTGGTTCAATATTAAGGAAACTATAAACATAGTAGAACATCTTAATAACAAAAATGATTTAAAAACCAGATAATTACATTAAGTGCTTAAAAAAGGCTTTTTAACAAAATATAACACACATTTATTTTTTAAAAAGCATAGGAATAAATGAGGTATTCCTTAATAGGAATAGTAACTACTGTCTATCAAAATCTAAGAGCTCTCATATAAATGAGAAAGCTACTATTATTTGGCATTATCTAAAAAATGCTAACTATAGCATTAAAATAAGAAAGAAAAATTAGGGAAATAATCATAGGTGAAGAGAAATGTTCACTTGCAGATGATATGGTAGTTTACTTAGGCATGTCTAGAGATTCAACTAAAAGATTAATTGAAACAAAACTTCAGCAAGTAGGCTACTGAGTAGAATTACAAAAATAATAAGTCTTTCTTAATGTTACCAACAAAATTTAGAAAGACTGAAAGCTAGAAATTCTATTCAAATAAATTAAGGAATGTTTAAAATATCATAGAATGCATCTATAAAAACACTCAAAAGGGGCCAGGGGTCAGGCCAGGTGTCTTCCATCTGCCTGAGAGCACTTTCCCCTGCTCAGGGGATCTACCACTCCCTCCTGCCACCTCATAGCTAACCTCCCCAGGTGAGAAGGCCTCAGATGATGTGAGTGCCTTGTGCCTTCCCCCTCCTATTGGGGTGTCCTTTGAGGAAAGGTTGCAAGGGGCAGGGTCCCTTCTATCTACCCTAAAGCAATGACTTCCATCTGTGCCAGCACAAGGCAACCTCCACTTCTTATTGCCAGACCAGTCTCCCAGCTAGGATGTGGAGACCACCTGGTGCAGAGGACCATCTATCTACCGTCTAACTCCAGGCCTTCTATCTCCTGATGCAGCTGTCCTTTGACGGGAGTAGAAGAGGAAGTTGGTGAGGAATGCAACTACTTTGTCTTGCTGTGCAGATTCAGCTTCCACCTACAACTGTACCCTATTTCTGCCTAATCTCCAGCCTTTGGAGGGAAGAGAATATCTGCTCCTCCTTCTCTCCTCTGACACTGCCACCATGCTGGTTCAAGTTCTTGTTGCCTCATGCCTGGACTACTGTAATAGGCTGCTGGTGAGTCTTCTTGCCTTAAGTCTCCCCTGGTTCCAGTTCATTAATTCATCCTCCATTGAGTCCCTAAAGCGATTTTCCTAAAGTGCAAGTCTGACCACGTCACTCCCCTTCTCAACAAACTCCAACGGTTCCCACTATCTCCAGAATAAAATACAAAACATTCTTTTTTTTTTAAATTCAAAGTTCTTCACAACCTAGCCCCCTCCAACTTTACAGTCTTTTTACGCCTTCCCGTCCACGATACACTCTTCAGACCCATGACGCCCACCTCCTGGCCGTCCCACAAACAAGACATTCCATCTCTTAGCTCTGAGCATCCTCTCTGGCTGTTCACCAGGCCTCGAATGTGCCCTCCTCTGCTCTGACCACTGACCTACCTGGCTCCCTTCAATCCCAACTAAAATCTTACCTTCTATTGGAAGCTTTCCCCACCCCTCTTAATTTTGCTATCTTCCCTCTGTTAATTATTTCCTATTCATTCTGTATATAGCCTGCTTTGTACATGTTTGTTCGTTTCTTGTCTCTGTCTTTAGATTGTAAACTCCTTGAGGGAAGAGACTGTCTTTTGCTTCTTTTTTTTAGTCCTTAGCATGGTGCTTGCACCTAAGAGATGGTTAAAAATGTTTATTGATTGATAGGTCAATCGATTGATATATGCTAAATATGTACCTATATTTTAACAACTATCTAGTGGAGAGTCAGTTTTATTTACACTTCTAGTTTCCAATTTCTTTAAAAAATGAGAAAATGTTCACATTTGTTGCTAAGTTCCTGATAGTAAATAGAAATATAAAATTAGGCCCAAGAGAATGAATTCTTATCACTGGACACAAGGTATAATTGATTTTATAAACAATAGCTCGCAGGTGCTGCGGCTTAACACCCTGTTGCAAGGAGAATTGAAATGATTCCCAAGGTGCATTCTATTGCATTTTAAACATGTACAGTTAATATCTCACAGAAGCCTGATTTGGAGGGTTGACTTGTGGCATAAACTGGTTAAAGCAATCAATGGTTACTGGAAATGCTCTGTTCTTTCCAGACGGAGGCGTCCTTGTTTGCATGCTGCTGAATAAGGTGTCCAATTTCTCATTTCTGGTGGTTGTAAATCAGGAGCACATATTTAGCTATCCAGTTCACAAGGTTAGGGAACAAAAGAGGGCAGGCCCAGCAAGAGGTGCATATTAGTATTTTGACAACCCTTTCAAAATTCACTGTTGCTATGTCAACAGTGCTGCCTGGAAGATGGGGCATTTGAGAAACAGGGACATAAGCATCTCTTTGGTCAAATGGTAAATATCTTCCCCCATCAAGAGAATTAATCCTTGATACTAGTCAGCTTTCTTTTCTTGCTTGTCATTTCTGGCCAAATCACATGAACTGGAAAGAAGCAAAACAGAGGACTTTGTGTTTGCTAGATGGAAGCAATTAGTTCTATCAAATTGGATGGGAGTTTCTGATTTAGAAAGAGGGGTGGTGGAAATATGAGTGACAAGCTTCTTCTCCTTGACTCGACCCAATCTGCACCTGCCTAGATCACCTTTCTCATATCATGGGGCCCTTTCTCTGCTCTCTTCACTGTAACCCAGCTTATATCTTGACTGTACCTTTTGTTTCTCTGGAATCTCATGCCTTCGTGTCTCTGTGTGCAGTAAACCCTCTACCTGTCCAAATGTCTTTCTGAACACTAGATTCGTTTTCATGTTCCTCTCCATGCTTACTTCTTGGGGGAAGCCTTCAAATACACATGTATTTTGTTTCAGTGAATAAGACGTGTTGGAGAAAGAAAGAAAGAGAGGGAGGGAGGGAAGGAAGGGAAATAGGAAAATCAAAAAGTAAATCATTTAAACATTTTTGAAATGCATAGACAGGAATAGAAGAAAGATCAAGAGGAATCACAGGTAAGGAGGACAGTTGTTTTTTTGTTTTGCTTTTTGGAGGGCAATTGGGGTTAAGTAACTTGCCCAAGGTCACACGGCTAGTTTTTGTGTTATGTCTGAGGTCAGATTTGAACTCAGATCCTCCTGACTCCAGGGCCAGTGCTCTGTTCACTGCACCACCTAGCCGCCCAAAAAGGACAGTTTTGAAAGTAACATGTTGACTTTGTAATATACTGAAAAAAGAAAAGCAAGTTATTCATAATAGAGGTTTGCAGGTTTCATGAACAAACTTCTATCTGTTCTATTGTGTATGTGCCAGTGCTGGTTTTAGTGGATGTTTGTTAAATTCTAAATTTTGTAGTGGAAAAATTCAGAATTTTGATATTTTGGATCTGGCTACATGAGTTATATTTGGACCATTCCTAGGGTTTGTTAACATAGCCTAAGTTTTCATATGTTTTAATGACATCTGGGCTAAATCCGCGTCTCATATAGGTAAAATTATACTTGGTAAATGTCTAATAAATGACTTACTTAAAAAACAAAAACAAAAACCAAAGAAAATGTACATATGACACGCAATTGTAATCTGTATTTTAAACATCTCCATCACTTTCTTAAGACTATCGGGGGTGGGGGTGGCTAGGTGGCGCAGTGAAGAGAGCATCAGCCCTGGAGTCAGGAGGACCTGAGTTCAAATCTGGCCTCAGACACTTGACACACTTACTAGCCATGTGACTTTGGGCAGGTCACTTAACCCCAATTGCCCTGCAAAAAAAAAAAACTACCAGGGGTAGGAACCTGCAGCCTCAAGGCCACATATGGCTTTCTGGCTTTCTAGGTCTTTGGGTGAGGCCTTTTTGACTGAGTCCAAGTTTGAAGAACAAGTCCTCTTACTGAGGGCATTTGTTTTTTTTTTTTTTTGCTTTTTTTTTTTGGAGGGCAGTTGGGGTTAAGTGACTTGCCCAAGGTCACATGGCTAGTTTTTTGTGTTAAGTGTCTGAGGCCGGATTTGAACTCAGGTACTCCTGACTCCAGGGCCGGTGCTCTACTCACTGCGCCACCTAGCCGCCCCTGAGGGCATTTGTTTTGTGAAGTTTGGATTCAGTCACACTTGAGGACCTAGAGGGTCACACATGCAGGTTACACACCCTTGCACAAGCAACAAAATGATACATTGAGCTTCGATTTGTAGTGTTTGGCAATTTTGAGGTCAAATATCCACATTGCAAATTTAACAGTTCACTCTTGAAAGCCAGTTCCAGCTGCCTCCAGCATACTCCTTTATGGAGATGGCCACTGGAGAAGGTGTGTGCTGGAAAAAAGAAAGAAGAAATAAAAGACTTTGAGGTCCACAAAATCTTATCAAGAAAAAGAGTCAGACTTCTCTCCACATATCATTTTTAGGTTGCCCTTTCTCAAGGTCTTTTCAAGATAACAACTCTAGGAAGTTAGGTGCTGAGTTAGGATTTGAACTCAAGCCTTCCTGATTACAGGTCTAGCACTTTGTCCACTGTGCTTCCTAGCTGCCTTTGAAGTCCCTTCTAGCTCTGAATCTTTCATGCTATGATTTTATCGTGCATTCCCAGGAACATCTTTCTGAGAATGAGGACATCTATATATGTCTCATGGACTACAGATCAGTTGATTGTCTTGGGTTCTTTGGGGTTGGAGTCACCTCTTTGCTCTATGTCCATTAAACATTAAGTTACAGAGCTGAATGTTTTTAGAACTGAGAGATCAGAGCACAGACCAGAGAACAGCAATAGAAGTAGGAGTGACCCAGAGGGAAGCCCATGCATTCAAACGGTCCTGCTTTCCCACCTGGGTAGTAGAGAGTGGCGATGATGGCAGGGGGCAGATTGCAGTTGTGTGTGCATTCACTGATTGGGCACAAGAGAAGAAAATAGAGCAACATGACCCAGCCTCTTGGATAGAAAAGAGATTTCCTGGACCCATTTTTGGAGATGTGATAGTGTAGCCTCTTAGCCCAAGAAAGAGGACCAACGAAAAGGAGAACTATATGGCTAGACAACCAAGAGTACCTGAGTACCAAAAGGTTGAGCTAAGATGGGAGAAACAAAAATTTAGACTATTTCTGGATGGTGAAAGTGTGATGGCAAAGGAGAGGCAACTCCAAGTTCACCTTTTCTCCTTGGAGGAGTCCAAGTCCTTATGGTAGTGGTTGTTGCCCTTCATTCTTGGGGGGGATGAAAATGACAGCATTACGTTGGACTAAAGGTATGGTGTGTTTGACTGTGGCTGATCAGACCAATACGAGGTTGGAAGGCTCTACCACAGGTTGGACACCAACAATCCGTATGAACATTTGAACTGGAGATGTCTCTAAATTTGTGCATCTCACATGTTTTCTAAGCTTCTGCAATTTAGCATAATCTGAGGACTTACATGAGATCCCAGGGTGAAGCTAGAACTCACTGTAGAGTTTTAAGGAGTTACCGCTTTTGCAACCACAACTTCCCAGGGAATCAAAATCACAGGGTGGTGCTTTATGTCCAGAAGCTACTATAGGTCCCTAGAAGGAAAGTAAGACTTCTATTGGTGAAAGAAGACATTTTTTACTGTTTATGAGCTGCAAGTCCCTTGTATTTTCTTCTTGTATATAGAAGAAAATAAATACCATATGCAATGTGCGTTATTACTTTGGGTGTTTACCTAGGAACTGGGGACTCTTTCAGCACCATCTGTGGAGTCCTAGATGTTAGTTATATTTGAGTTATAGTCTGAAGTTCCAAGAGGAAAACTCTGGATGGGGAAAAATGTGTCAAAGACAAATTATTTTTGAGAGTCCCATGAGATTGGACTTCATCTATATAAAATCTGAGTGTGAGATTCAGGGTCAATTAATTATACGTGAAAGTGATGAAATCCAGAACTAAAATGGAGAAACAATTGAGAAGAGAACAATTGGGTAGAGATCAATGTAGGTAGAAAGTGATGCTTTCTCAGGATTCTACTATAGACCATCCGGGCAGGAGGAAGAAATAGATGAAGAGTTTAGATAACAGTTTATAAAACTTTCATGGGACATACTACAGGACTTGAGAGAGGACTTCAATCATCTGGACTAGATATGGCTAGAATTATCTCTGTCTAAAACAAAGTGGCTAATAATTTATAGCAATTTTATCCTTGAGTTCATAGAATCATAGATTTAGAACTGGAAGGGGAACCTTAAAGGGCATCAAGTCCAGCTCCATCATTTTACAGATAAAGAAATTGAGACTGAATGCTGTTAAATTACTTCATTAGGGTCACACAGCTCATAAGTATCTAAGGCAAGAGTGAAATTCAGTCTTCCTGACTCCAAGCTTAGAGCAAAGGCAAAAGTGAATGTGTCTGTGCTGAAACTGCTGCTTACCAAGGAGGAACTGGTTGCTAGGGTGGAAATAATTAGACCTCGTGGGAAGAGACTACTTCATTTTAGATAGATACTTATGATAGAGAAGAAGAAAAACAAACACAGTTTTATATGCACCTTAGGTTTTAGAGGGTAAGATTTCAAAGGACTTAGAATAGTTAGGGTTCTATGAAATAAAATCTTACAGGGGAATTGATCAGGAAGGAGAATGATGGGAAGCTCTTGGGAATAAAAATTTGAAGACATGAATAGACACAAGTTAGGTGAAGATGGAAAGGGGGAAATTCATGGCTTCGTTGACCAATGGAGAGTCTTAAAAGACTTGTACAAAAATATAAGGACAGGTCATAAATAATGAATAAAAAATTGTGTTATGGTCCTTTAATCTCTCAACCCACTCAATCCAAACAGTTGCCAACTCTTTCTTTTCTACCTCCACCACTCTTTACAGCTGTCACACAGCTTGCACCCTGGTTCAGATACTCATCCCTTCTCACCTAGACTATTACCATGGCCTCCTAATTAGTTTCCCTGCCTCTAGTCTCTTCACACCACCTATCTCCATGCCTTGGCTGTGATCATCCACTATGTCAAGAATGCATTCCCTCCATACCTCTGCCTTGGATTTTTTCATTTCCTTCAGGATTCAGTTCAAGCACCGTCTTCTACCAAAGTCTTTCCTTGAACTCCCAATTGCCAGTTTCTTCCCTCTCTAACTGCCTTCTTTTTAGCTACCATGTAAATATTTTGTAAATAGTTGTATGTTGTCCCCTATAAAAATAGTTGCATGAATACATGTTGTCCCCTCCCCTTCCCAAAAGTAAGTTCCTTGAGGGCAGGGGTTGTCTCTTTTTCTTTTTCTTAGTCTTTGTATCCGCAGAACCTAGTAGAGTATCTTTTTTATTTTCTTCTTTTTTAAATGCTCCCTTGTTTATTTATTTATTTTTAGTTTTCAACATTCATTTCCACAAGATTGTGAATTCCAAATTTTCTTCCCATCTCTCCCCTACCCCGACTCCAAGATGTCAAGAATACTGATTACCCCTTCCCCCAGTCTGCCCTCTCTTCTATCCCTCCCATCACCTTTTATCCCTTTCCCCCTTACTTTCTTGTAGGGCAAGATGGACTTCTATACCCCATTGCCTATATATCTTATTTCCTGGTTGCTTGTAAAACCAATTTTTTAGCATTTGTTTTTAAAACTTTGAGTTCCAGATTATCTCCCATGCCCACTGAGAAGATAAGCAATTCAATATAGGCTATACATGTGTAGTTATGCAAAACATTTCCATACTAGTCATATTGTGGTAGACTAACTGTATTTCCCTCTATCCTATACCATACACCATTAATTCTATTTTCTCCTTTGACCCTGTCCCTTTTCAAAAGTGTTTCCTTCTGACCACCCCTTCCCCCAGTCTCTCCTCCCTTCTATCATTCCCCCTTATCCCCTTCCCCCCTACTTTCCTGTAGGGTAAAATACCCAATTGAGTGTGTATATTATTCTGTCCTTAAGCCAAATCTAATAAGAGTAAGGTTGACTCATTTCCTTTCACCTCCTTGCCCTTCCCTTCCATTGTAACAGTTTTCTCTTGCTTCTTTTATGTGAGATAATTTATCCTATTCTATCTTTCCCTTTCTTCTCCCAATATATTCCTCTCTCACCTCTTAATTTAAGTTTTTAGATATCATGCCTTCATATTCAAGTCACCCTATGCCTTTTGTCTATGTATATATATATATATATATATATACACACACACACACTTATACAATATATATACATACATATACATATATATGTATATACACACATATATATTATATATATATATATATATATTCCCTTCAACTATCCTAATACTGAGAAAAGTCTTATGAATTACAAATATCATCTTTCCGTGTAGAAATGTAAACAGTTCAACTTTAATAAGTTCCTTATGATTTCTTTTTCCTGTTTATCTTTCCATGTTTCTCTTGATTCTTGTATTTGAAAGTCAAGTTTTCTATTCAACTCTGGTCTTTTCATCAAGAATGCTTGAAAGTCTTCTATTTCATTGAATGACCATATTTTCCCCTGAAGTATTATAATCAGTTTTGCTGGATAGGTGATACTTGGTTTTAACTCTAGCTTCTTTGATCTCTGGAATATCATATTCCAAGCCCTTTGATCCCTTGATGCAGAAGCCGAGAGATCTTGTGTTATTCCTGATTGTGTTTCCACAATCCTCAAATTGTTTCTTCCTTATTGCTTGTAATATTTTTTCCTTGACCTGGGAACTCTGGAATTTGACTATAATATTCCTATGAGTTTTCTTTTGGGATTTTTTTCAAGTGGCAATAGGTGGATTCTTTCAGCTTCTATTTTACCCTCTAGTTCTAGAATATCAGGGCAGTTTTCCTTAATAATTTCTTGAAAGATGATGTCTAGGCTCTTTTTTGATCATGGCTTTTAGGTAGACAAATAATTTTTAAAGTATCTCTCTTGTATCTATTTTCCAGGTCAGCTGTTTTTCCAACGAGATATTTTACATTGTCTTCTATTTTTTTTTCATTTGTTTGGATCTGTTTTATAGTATCTTGATTTCTCATAAAGTCATTAGTTTTCATTTGCTCCATTCTAGTTTTGAAGGAATTATTTTCTTCACCGAGCTTTTGGAGTTTCTTTTCCATTTGGCCAATTCTACTTTTTAAGCCATTCTTCTCCTCACTGGTTTTTTGGACCTCTTTTGCCGTTTGAGTTAGTCTATTTTTTATGGTGTTATTTTCTTCAGTATTTTTGGGGTCTCCTTTAGCAAGTTGTTGACTCCTTTTCAATGATTTTCTTACATCACTCTCATTTCTCTTCCCAATTTTTATCCTCTACTTTTATTACTTGATTTTCAAGATCCTTTTTGATCTCCTCCATGGCCTGTGACTAATTCATATTTTTCTTAGGAATTTTGATGCAGGATTTTTGACTTTGTTGTCATCTTCTGCTTCTATGTTTTGATCTTCTTTGATTCTATAGTCTGACTTCTTTTCTTCTCTTTGCTCATCTTGCCAGCCAATTACTTGGCTTTCGAGCTCTTTGCCACAGTAGTAATTGGCTTCCAGAGTGGAGAGAGCTATGTCCCAAATTTCTGTACTTTTACACAGCTGTTATCAGAACTACTACTAGGAACCTTCCTCAGAACTGTGAGGAGGACTCTCTCTCCACAAGCTCTGCCAGGCAAGCAGTCCTCCTCACCCTAGGACCACCACCCAAGACCGTGACCCAGAGCCAAGCAGGGTAAAGCAAGAGAATCCTGCTTCATTACCAGCAGAGATTCCTGTAACTCCCTCTGATCAGCTGCTTGGTCCACTCACCATCTGTGGACCTGAAACCCCAGAAGCAGCATCTGCTGCTGCTGCCACCTCTGCTGCTCCAGGAGCTGGACACTGCTCTTCTCTCACCCAGGTCCAACAGAGATTCCTCACTGACCTTTTCCTTTCTCTTTGGCATTTGTGGGTTGAGAGGTCTAGAAATCACCACTGTGGCCAGCGATGCAGTCTGTTGAGGTCTGCCCTGTCCAGGTCTCTGCCCCTGGTCTATGCCAGCACGGCCCATGTGGAACTGTACTGTGTTCCCAGCCTGGTATAATAGACCCTTCCTTTTAACTTACCAGGCTGTCTTCAGCTGGAGATGTATTTCCCTCTGTCATTTTGTGGATTCTGTAGCTCTAAAATTTGTTTAGAGTAATTAAAAAAAGTCTTTCAGGTGACTGGTGGATGAGCTCAAGCAAGTTGCTGATTTGACTCCACCATCTTGGCTCTGCCCCCATGAAGGTCTAGATCGTGTCTTAATCAATGTTTTCTTGACAGACCCATTCAGAACAATGTCAGAAGAGATAAAACTCAGAACAAGCTGAGTTAAGCAAGACCACATGTTGAGCATTCTGTCCAGCACAGAGCCATATTTAAAGGAAGACATTTTTAGGCTCAAAAGCAGCCCTTAGCATGGAACATCCATTAGGATGAAATCAAGGGTGTTGAGTTCAAGCTTAATCTCATTTTATTTTTGACAGAGTTACTAAAGTAGTAGAACAGGAGAATGGGGTGTGGAATGATAAGCATTTATTAAGCACCTACTACTCACGAGGTGCTGTGCTGAACACTTTACAAATATTATCTCATCTGATCCTTAAAACAACCCTGGGAAGTGGGTAGTATTCTTATTGTCCTCATCTCACAGTTGAGGAAACTGAGGCAGACAGAAGTTAAGTGACTTGTCAGGGTCACACTGCCAGTAAGCATCTGAGACCACGTCTTCCTGACTCCAGACCTAGCACTGTATCTCCCTCTAGTATCCAATGTGCCACCAAGCTACCTTTCGCATCCTTGTGGAGAAGAGGGAGAGAGGTATATTAGAACATCATGTAAGCAGGTGTATTTGGAAGTGATGGAGTGACTTGATTCAGAAAGTAATCAGTTGTTAATGGTTCGATGAAAGCTTAGCTTTAGCAGGAGGTCTGCGATTGTGCACCTCAGGGATTTTTGCTTAGCCTTGAACTGCTTGGTATTTTTTTCCTAGTGACTTGGATAAAGATCTAAGTGGCATGTCCATCAAATTTTATATTATACAAAACTGAAAATTATTGTTAACATAGTTTATAGTAGAAGCAAGATCCAGAAAGATCTCTACACACTAGAGTGTTAGGTGGAATAGGAGATGATGTTTAACAGGGATAAATGTAAAGTTGTTCAAGTCTTGGGATACAATTTCAGTATACTCACCATTGAAGCAAGCATTACCCTAGAGTTTTAAAAAATCAACATCACAAGTATAGGATAAGAAAGATATACTTGGACAACAATTTGTCAGAAAATCATCTGGGGGTTCTAGTGGACAGCAAGTTCAGTATGAGTCAGTTGTCTGATGCAGCAGTGGAAAAAAAATGTGGCAAAATGAGTATTAAAATAGATGGCTTTGGGATGGCTGAGTGGCACAGTGAATAGAGCACTGGCCCTGGAGTCAGGAGGACCTGAGTTCAAATATGGCCTCAGATTCTTGACCCACTTATTGGCCATGTGACCTTGGGCAAGTCACTTAACCCTAAGTCACTTAACCACATTTGCCCTTCCCTCCCTCTTCTCCGTCCCCCCCCCCCAAATTGATGGCTTCCAAGACCTCCTCCAACATCTGTGATCCATGATCTATGATTTTTGGTTGTATTAAAAGAAGAATAACTGCCAGGAATTCTCTGTGACTCCTCTTTGGTTAGGCCTCATTTGTAGCATTATGTTCATTCCTGGGCACCACAGGTTAGTGAGGACAATGATAAGCTGGGAAGTATCTAGAGGATAATTAACAAGGATGGCAAAGGGCCCTTAGTCTATATCAAGGCTCAGCAAACTTTTCTGTAAAGGGTCAAATAATAAATATTTTGAGCTTTGCCGGCCAAGAGGCAAAACCAAAGAATTATGTAAATATTTATGTAACAAGTGAGAAAGGAAATTTCCATAATTTTTCCCCCTCATCTTTTACTTCCAGCTCATATACATGTCTTTAAGCAATGAATGTTAACTACGGACTTCCTTAAGCATCTTTTAGCTCATTTGGTTAAAGCAAATGTTAGCAAGGCCAACATGGTTTCACTCCCTGTATGTTTTTATTTATTTTTTTATGTAATAAATTTTGTTTCTTGTTTACATCATTCATTTTCATGAGATTTTTGAATTACAAATTTTCTCCCCATATTTCCCCTACCCCAACCCCAAAACAGCGAACCCACTGTAGAGCCCTTCCCCTGGTCTGCTCTCTAACTTTCTGGTAGGGCAGGGAGGGTCTCCCTATCCCAGCCCCTGTATATCTTAATTCTTAGTTGCCGGTATTGCAGAGCTTTAAATTCTAGATTCTTTTGATTCCTCCCTTGTCCCCCTACCCCCACTGGAAGGACAACAAATTCAATACAGGCTGTGTAGGTGTGATTATACAGGACATCTTCATAGTGGACATATTGTGACAGTGATCATATGTCCCTCCTTCCTATCCCTCCCCCCCTTGTTCTGTTCTCTACCCTGTCCCTGTCCCTTTATTGAAGTGTGAGCATCCAGCATCCCTCCCCCAGACACTGTCCTCCCCTCTGTCTTCCCCTCTCTCATCCCCATGCCCTCTACTCTCCTGTGTGGCATTATGCCCAATTTAGAGTTTATGTCATTTCTTCCCTAAGCCAAATTCAATGAGAGTAATTGAAAGTAGAACTGTAATAGTTATCCCTTGCCTCATCTCTATTGGATGATTAATCCCATTTTGTCTCTCCCTGTCTCCTCTCATTCTAGACCTCTCCCATCTCAGAATTTTGCCTTTTAAGGTATCCCTTTACATTCAATTCATCCTGTAGCCTCTATATACACCTATACACACATGCTCAGATATGTATTCATACGCATATGTAGCCTCCTATATGGACATAT